>CABHPP010145192.1:43231-80543 GCA_902168425.1 Peromyscus attwateri
GTATGTCTGTGTGAGGGTGTCAGATGATCTTGGAGTTACAGACAGTTGTTAGCTGCCATGTGGGTGCTGGGAATTGAACCTGGATCCTCTGGCAGAGCAGTTGGTGCTCTTAACCACTGAGCCATCTCTCCAGCCCAGTTAAACCTTTCTGAAAATGTCCTTATAGAGATACACTAGAGGTGTGCTAAGTTGACAAGATTAACTATGACAGTGTGTGTGTGTGTGTGTGTGTGTGTGTGTGTGTGTGTGTGTGTGTTGCTTTTTTATGACAGGTGTATGCCAGATCGGCCTCAAACTCAGTATGTGGTTGAGGACCACTTTAAACCCCTGAGTATGCCAAGTGTTAGAAACTTTTTGAAAGAAACACTGAAAGACATTCCAGAAAGAATAAGAACTAGAACTCACTCTGTTGACCAGGCTAGCCTCGAACTTAAGGAGAATTGCCTGCCTCTACCTCTCTAGTGCTGGGATTAAAGGTGTGTGCCACTTCATACATCCCAAGAATAAGTTTTGAAATGATGTAGAATATGAGGAAATGACGAGTGGGTATGAAGATGCACACCTGGAATTCAGCACTTGAGGCAGGAGAACCTGGATTTAAAGATAGCCTTGGTACACAGCTGGCTATTTTTAGGCTCTTTGACACATTCATTGCTCATCTGTTTCTGACTTAACATCCTGATAACTACTGAAATCTTCAAAATGTATTCTTAGCACACTGAAAAGCCAAGCTGGTCATCAGACAGCTTTTGAGACTTATCAGTAGCGTTTTCTCTGCTTTGTAGTAACCACCTACCTGCAGCCCTCATAGTCTATTTGGTGAACACACTGCTTTCTTTGTTCTGTAACTAATAATAATCTCATGTAATCACTTCCAGAGCTGAGCATGGCAACCTGAATCTATCCCCGGACAATGGCCATTCAGACTCAGCTTTGGAATGAACTCTCTTTTATTCTTGTAGTGAGTTTTTCTTTGGACTACCAGTTCCCAAATGATGACACGGAGACTTTTTATTAATTATGAAAGCTTGGCTTTAGCTTAGGCTTGTTTCCAACTACCTCTTAAAACTTAAATTAGCCCCTTTATATTAATCTACATTCTGCCACATGGTTCATTACCTCTCCTCAGTACCATGGTCCAACTTCTTCCGTGTCTAGCTGGTAAATCTCCTGCTTCAGATTCTTTTCCAGAGTTCCTGTTTCTGCCCAGAAGTCCTGCCTATCCTCTCCTGCTTAGCTATTGGCCATTCAGCTCTTTATTAAACCAATCAGAAGGTGCCTTAGGCAGGTGAGGAAGGACATAGACATATCTTTACACAGTGTACAAAAAGATTATCCCAACTTATTCTCTTTGAGATGAAAGCTGTGTTTTTGCACGGACAATTGCAGAGAGATAATTAATATTTTAATGTGTATGTAAATTTGAGGGTACACAACTTTATTATTTATTGTGAGCATTTGCTTTTTTTTTATTAGTTTTTAAAATTAGCATATAGAGTTATGAATTTCATTATGGCGTCTTTATAACTACTTTGTTGATTTTTCTACTCCCATTCCCCTCCCCCACCCACAGTCCTCTCAGGCTGGTCTTTCCCTTGCTCCATTAATTCTTCTCCTTCTTCCTCTCCCTTCTCCTCTTCTTCCTCCTCTTCTTCTTTTTCAGACATGATCTCATGTATCCTAGCCTAGATGAGGATGACTTTGAATTTTTGTTCCTCCTGCCTTCCCCTTCCTGTTCTAGGAGTCTGGAGTGCTGGAATTACAGTTGAGTGTTACTGTGCTCAGTTTTTCATGATGGAGATCAAAGCCTTCATGCATGCTTGGCAAGTCCTCTACCCATTGAGCTAAAACCCCACCCTGTAAATTTTATTCCTCCTCCTCTTCTCTTCTTCTTCTCACTCTCTCTTTCTTTCTTTTTCTTTTTCTTTTTCTTTTTCTTTTCTTTTCTTTTCTTTTTTTTTTTTTTTTTTTGAGAAAGGGTTTTATGTAGAAGCTGGGCTCTTTACGTAGCCAAGGCTATCACTGCATTCCAGATTAACCTGCTTCCACTTCCCAGATGCTGGGATTATAGATCTTGGTTACTATACTGACCTTCTAAGACTTTTTAAATTACACTAATTAGTTAATTAATTAATTTGTGTGTAGTCACCATGACCTACTTGTGGAGGTTATAGGATGAATTGCAAGAGTAAGTTCTTTCCACGACCATGTGGGTTCTGGGGATCAAACTTAGGTCATCAGCCTTGGTAACAAGTGCCTTTACTCACTGAGCCATCTTGTTGGCCCTATGAAATGTTTTTAAATTTACATAAGCATCAAGTTTGTGTCAAATCATTAATTTTTTTTTGTTCCTTAATGACACTGTTGTAGTTACTGCTCTATTTCTGTGAAAAGACACGATGATCAAGGCACTCATAAAAGAAAGTCTTTAATTATGATCTTGCTTACTGTTTCAGAGGTTAATCTATTATAATGTCAGAGAGCATGGCAGCAGGCAGGTGTGGTGCTGGAGAAGTAGAGAGCTACATCCTGTTTCATAGGCTGAGACAGAGAGACACTGGGCCTGGTATGGGCTTTTGAAACCTCAAAGCCCACCACCAACAAGGCCACACCTCTTAATCCTTTTAATCCTTTTAGATAGTGATACTCCCTGGTGACTAGGATGAGTCTATGGGGGCTATTTTTATTCAAACCACCACAGACATCATGCAAAACCTTAGAATGGCATCATGATGCTCTTCTTTTTGGACTGAGCCTGGCCTTTACGGGCTGAGCCATCTCTCCAGCCTCACAATGCTCGATTAATTGTGATTATTAAAACAGCTCTAATCCTGGTGAAAACTCTGACCTCATGTTTACAGTGCCACCTTCTGCATCTTGGCTTAGTGGATTTGGCAAGCAACAGGGAATGCTCTGTTTTAGTTTCTTCTCCATCATTGACTATAACTCAATCTTATAGTCTCACATTTACAATATGCCCCCATGGTTACGCATGCCCGGTGGACCTAGACACTTCCACCTAGCCATTTCCAGGTCAAAACGTCTCATGTGACCAGGACCTCATGGCTTTGCGTGGTTGTGTAAAGTGCACAGCGCAACCATGTGATCTACACGCATGCATGGAAGAGCCACATGGGCCTGTGTGCGCAGGCATGGCCCAGCCTTTATAAGCTGGCCCCATGTTCCCAACTCCATCTTTATTCACGTGTGTTTTCACAGACCTGTCATGCCTGTCTCTCTTTCCTATCTTTTTTTTTTTTAAAGATTTATTTATTTATTTATTATGTATACAGCATGTATGACTACAGGCCAGAAGAGGGCACCAGATCTCATTACAGATGGTTGTGAGCCACCATGTGGTTGCTGGGAATTGAACTCAGGACCTCTGGAAGAACAGTCAGTGCTCTTAACCTCTGAGCCATCTCTCCAGCCCTCTCTTTCCTATCTTAATAAAACTTCTGTTAGTGGATTCTGTCGTGTTTCATGACATTTCCTCGCAGGGTAAGAACACCGCAAATAACTAACATCTGGTGCCATGACGAAATGGGCACTTTGGGGCACTCTGCGCCTGGAAACTCGTAAACCAGGGACTCTGCTCTGTACTCGACAGACCTCTGTCCACTCGCCTGGCCGCACGGACCTGCATGCAACACCGCTTCTTCGATTGGTGAGCCCCCCACGTTTTGGCAAGCATAAACTGTTTCCTGAATCTGTGAGAACGACTGTTGAACGTCCGGCATCTCACTGAGTATTCTTGAAACTGGGGGAACCCCCGACCACGGTCTTTACTGGCTACAGTCATCCCCTATCGCAGGCCTAAATTTCTAGCCATCTCCCACATCTGCAGCTTGAGATATTCCTCGCGGTTGGACCACCACCGTTGGGTGCATCCTGGGGCTGTGTGGGAGCGACACGTTTTTCTGGCTTGACGAAGTGGTAGACGCTGTTCCAGATTCCCGGGGAATCCTTGCTTCACACAGCGAGGGGCCCCTGCTTTTCAGCTGACAAGCCGACTAGCAGCCTGTGCCTGGTATCTGTCCTTGGCCTTAGGGATGCCTGGGGCCTTGGCTCCAGATCACATTTGTTTGTTTTTTTAATTTTTTTATTTTTCTGCCTCTCTGCTGCAGACATGGGAAATAAAGCTTCCAACCCTATCAGTCCTTCCTCTCCCTTAGGCTGTCTTCTTGAAGCTTTGAAACCTCTCAGCTTAATGCCTTACTTAAAGATTCCTAAGCTTATCCATCTCTGTACTAAGGGATGGCCCAAATATGCTTTAGAAAATAACAAAAAATGGCCGCTGAGTGGCTCCTTAGATCCTGATATTTTACGGGAGTTATCTAATTTCTGTCAGTGAACAGGCAAATGGAAAGAGTTGCCCTATATCATAGCTTTCTTCTTTCTCAGTGCTAAACCGTCTCTTCTGGATTCCTTCTCTCCTGCTCATATGCTCTTAGCTATGCCTAAACCAGAGGATTCTCTGACTCCGGAATCTCTGATTCTAGATCCTGCTAATGAACCTCCACCTATCCGACCTCTGGCTCCCACCCCTACTCTTAGGGCGACTGTTCCTTTAGCTCCTCTTCTGCATTCTTCTTCCTCTAAAGCCGATTCTTCCTCGGCAACAGCCGTTTCCAAAGGCCCTGCTCTGGCTCCAACCTTCACTCCTACTCGTTCTCGAACTGCTAAAGTGCCTGATTCCAGCCATCCAAACCCGTCCACTATTCTCCCTTTGCGAGAGGTGGCTGGTGTGGATGGACTGATTAAAATCCATGTTCCATTCTCTCTTGCAGAACTCCCTCAGATAGAAACTAAGCTGGGTTCTTATCCTTCTAATTCTGCTTCCTTTATTAAACAGTTTCAATATATAACTCAATCTTATAGTCTCACCTTTCATGATATATACATGATACTTTCTAATAATTTACTTCCTGAGGAGTGCAGGCGGGTATGGGAACAGGCTAGAACTCATGCAGATGAGGTTCACCAGATTAACCCCTCATATCCTCCAGGAGCCGAGGCGGTTCCTGACCAAGAACCACACTGGGACTATAACACCCAGGATGGCTCTCTAGCCAGAGATAGGTTTATTACCTGTCTCCTGACAGGCCTCCATAAGGCTGCCTTAAAACCAGCAAACTATGAAAAACTAAAAATGATAATTCAAGATAAGGATGAAAATCCATCTCACTTCTTGGAGCACCTCACCAAGGCTCTACTTCAGTTCACTAGCTTAGACCCAGAGAGCCCTGAGGGCAGGCAGCTCCTAATGACCCACTTTGTCTCACAGAGCTTCCCCAACATTAGGGCTAAACTTAAATGTTTAGAGAACGGCCCTCTGACCCCACAGGCAGATGTGCTAGCGATAGCATCTAAGGTGTACCATGGCAGAGATGAGAAGGCCCAAAAAAGGAGCTGCCAGATGCTGGCAAACACTATCTGACCAGCTCCCCGAAAGCCGTCTGGTCCCTGTTTCAAGTGCGGGAAAGAAAGCCATTGGGCCCGGGCTTGCACCACTGCCCCACGAAGGGCACCGACAAGGCCTTGTCCAAAATGTTGCCAAAAGGGTCACTGGTCAGCTGACTGTCCTAATGTCCCAAGTGACATAGGAACGCCAGATGAAGATCCCCCTCTGGCTGACTTTCTAGGCTTGGCCTACAGTGAGGACTGACACTGCCCAGTTTCTGCCCCGGCCACTCCCATCTCACACAGGGAACCAAGGGTAATAATAAAAGTAAATGGGCGCCCACATCTCGTTCCTTTTGGACACCGGAGCTACCTACTCTGTCCTGAGAGAGTTTTGGGGGCCCACCTCTCCTTCTCGTCTCCCTATTGTCGGTATTGGGGGACACCCTTACCTACCTCATCAGACACCACCACTTAATTGCATTTTCAGAGGCATCCCTCTCACACACACATTCTTAGTGGTGCCAAGCTGCCCTGTACCTTTAATGGGAAGGGACCTTCTAGCTAAGGTAGGAGCATCCATTTCTTTCGCTCCACACATTCGCCTCATCCCAGACGCTCCAGCAGCTCCTCTCCTTCTTCTCCTAGCCACTCACTCTACTGACTCTAACAGTTCTTTTCCCTTGGCAGCCTCTCAGGTAGACCCAAAAGTCTGGGATACCCAGAACCCTTTTATCACTAGACACCATCAGCCTATTGCTATCCAGCTACAGAACCCTACCAGATATATCACCCAAGCTCAGTACCCTCTCTCACTCCAGAGCCTGAGAGGACTTAAGCCTATCATTTCTGACCTTCTCAGGAAAAAGCTGCTCCACCCAACCTCTTCACCTTTTAACACTCCCATACTTGCAGTTAAAAAGTCTAATGGAACCTACCGCCTGGTTCAAGACCTCCGGCTCATTAACTCTGCAGTGGTCCCCCTCCATCCTGTAGTGCCTAACTCTTATACTCTCCTGTCCACTGTCCCTTCAGGAACCTCTCACTTCTCAGTTCTAGATCTCAAAGATGCCTTCTTTTCTATTCCTCTCAGTCCTCAGTCTCAAAATATCTTTGCTTTCACCTGGACTGACCCTGACACTCTCCTGTCCACACAGCCTACCTGGACTGTTCTGCCACAGGGATTCAGAGACAGTCCACACCTATTTGGTCAGGCTCTGGCCTCTGACCTGCTTTCTCTGTCTCTCCCTGGCTCTAAACTAATATAGTATGTAGATGATATTTTACTCTGTAGCCCGTCCTTACAGGTTAGCCAAACTAACACCTCTGCTCTTCTAAATTTCTTATCCAGCCAAGGTTACAGGGTATCTCCTTCTAAAGTTCAGCTGTCAACTCCCCAGGTCACCTATTTGGGTCTAACAATTACTCCAACCCACAAGGCTATTACTGTAGACAGAAAGCATCTAATCCAGTCTCTTACAGTCCCTTCTACTAAACAGGAGATTCTGTCTTTCCTAGGAATAGCTGGATTCCTACGGTCTTGGGTTCCATCTTTTTCTCTCCTTGCTCGCCCCTTATATGAGGCAGTTCAGGGCTCGCCACATGAGCCCCTCCTCCATTCTGTCACTAAACCTTTCCAGAAGCTCCAACAGGCTCCTCTCCAGACCCCAGCGCTTCATCTTGGAGACCTAACCTGTCCCTTCTCCCTCTATGTAGCAGAGAAAGAGGGATTTGCTCTGGGAACTCTAGGGCATCAGCTGGGACCCTCCTTTGCACCTGTAGCCTATCTGTCAAAGAAGTTAGACCTTACCAGTCAGGGATGAGCACCTTGCATCCATGCCTTAGCAGCTGCAGAGCTCCTTATTCGGGAATCAAAGAAGCTAAACTTTGGGTCATCCATTACTGTTTTCTCTCATCATAATCTGTTCCATCTCTTAGCTTATAAAGGCTTACAAACTTTACCTCCTTCCCGGATTCTTTCTCTCCAGGTGGCATTACTAGAGGATGCCACACTTACTTTCCGGACTTGTCCACCTCTTAATATTTCAAGCCTCCTCCCTCAACCTAATGCTGACTATTCTCCTTCTCATTCCTGCACTGAAACCTTAGAGGAACTATTACCTCACCCTTCACACATACAGGAGGGCACATTGTCTCAGGCTACTTATACCTGGTACACAGATGGCAGCTCCTTTTTATATGAAGAGACCCATAAAGCAGGTTATGCCATAGTGTCAGATACTGAGATAATAGAGGCACAGGCATTACCCACACACACCACTAACCAACAGGCTGAGCTGATAGCTCTCACCCGTGCCTTCCAATTGGCACAGGGACAATCTCTAAATGTTTACACAGACTCTATGCTTTTCATATCCTCCTGTCCCATGCTGCTATTTGGAGGGAGCGTGGCCTCCTCACAGCAAAAGGGGGATCCATATCTTAACTCAGGCCAAATAATGGCTATGCTGGAGGCTTCCCACCTCCCCAAGGCTATAGGAATTGTCCACTGCTGGTCTCATCAGACCTATAGCTCTATCATCTCTAACGGAAACAACCAGGCTGACCAGGCAGCCAGGACAGTGGCCCTCCAGGGCCAAGTCTCACCTCACCCACCACAGGGAATCCATACAGTACAGCTTACGCCCTCACAGTGAACTCCTGATGCTAGGCAAATTCTTTCCTATCTACACCAGCTCTTTCATCCTAATAATCTTGCTCTGTCTCAGTTTGTAAAAGCTCATCTACAGCCCACCTCTGAGGACTTACAGTTCTTAAGAACTATTACTGCTTCTTGTGAGATCTGCCAAAAAACAGATCCCAATACCAAGTACAGGAGTCAGCCTTTTCCTACCCACCAGGCTAGAGGTTCCCTTCCAGGGACTGACTGGCAGCTCGATTTTACCCATATGCCCACTGTCAGGAAAGTTAAATATCTTCTTGTGATGGTAGACTCATTTTCAAATTGGGTGGAGGCATACCCGATTTCTAATAAGCGGGCTCAGATAGTTGCAGACCTCCTTCTCCGAGAAATTATTCCTCAGTTTGGGGTTCCTGCTTCTCTTCAGTCTGACAATGGCCCAGAGTTCACCTTTCAGATTTCTCAGACACTAGCTAAGGCTTTTAACATTCCTTGGCATTTTCATATCCCATACCGTCCTCAATCCTCAGGAAAGATGGAGCGTACCAACTGGTCTTTAAAAACTATTCTTACTAAGATGTCAAGGAACTTCATCTAGACTGGGTAAGATTATTGCCTCTTGCTCTTCAGAGGCTCAGGGCCCTTCCTAAAAAGCCTCTTTCAATTTCTCCATTTGAACTAATGTATGGAAGGCCAGTTCTAACACCAGGTCTTCTATCCAACCCTCCAACTGTTCCAGATAGTCTGTTAACTCCCCTTTTATGTCACCTAAGATCTATCCTATGGAGCTTTACAGACTGTTCATTACCTCAGCTGTGTGACAATAATTGTCCACCTCCAATCCACATCGGGGATCAGGTTCTTCTCTTTCCTCCAGGCCAGCGCCCTTCACCCCTTCTCCCTAAGTGGCAGGGACCCTTCAAGGTAATTCTTGTGACTCCTACAGCTGCTAAACTCGAGGGCTTTCCTCCCTGGGTCCACCTGTCTCATCTAAAACCCTTTATCTCACCTCCATCCCAGAAAAATCTCTCTTCATATACATCAAAACCAGCAGGGCCTTGTTCTCTCAAGCTCCAGAGGCCATCAGGATCCACTGCCTTGTCACCAATTCCAGAGCAATAAGGTATCATCCCTTCCTTTCCCAACTAGGGCCACGCAGAGCCGGAGGCAAAAAGAACCATCAGAAATATCTAGGCAGTAAGGAAAAATGTAATACAACAGTCTATCATTGTTCAATACTCAGTAACTGATCACCTGCATTTCCTAAATGCTAAACTAATGAAGGAAACAGGTTCCTTAAATAAACACCTCTAATAAGACTTGTCTCAGGTAAAAATTAAACAGTACTAAGGCCAGATCTACCTCAGATAAATGTCACATGTCTCCATCTGGGCAGGCCAGATCTACCTCAGATAAATGTCAACTCCAAAAATAAAATAATAATGATTCTTTTTTCTTTAAGTTTTTCTATGTCACCAGTATCTTGTCAGACAAAAGGTTCCCAGCCACACCACGAAGGATGGACAGCTGCAGAACAAGGGACAACAGAACTTCATTCCAGGACCCCCACCATCATCCCAGGACTTCAGAAGCTACCCTTCCCATTTCCCCCAAGAGCCAGTCGACGCCCACCATTCAGCTGGAAGCAGTCTTTGAGAGAAACGACGCCCCATACCCACTCATCTGCCATTTTTTCTTTTTTAAAAAAAACAAGAGTGCCGCAAATAACTAACAGACATGGCATCCCCTTTTATGTGTGACTTTTCTGTCCCTGAACTCACCGTATCTGAGTGGATGGCTGGTGAGTGGCAGGTACTGTGTTGGCTTTCCTGTGGGTGTGTATGACAGTTTTTGGAGGTCATGGAAAAAAGTCTGCCTGCCCTAAGCAAATCTACCACAACATACCCTCCTCTAGACCTCACCCAGCATAAGCTCCAGGTAAGCTTGTTAGACAAATCACCTTATATCTCAGATACCCTTGAAGACGCCCTTCACTCCCACCTACACTCACTCAACTGGGAGAACTCTGACCACAATCCTTAGCCAGACAGGGAAAAGTGGCTGAGCAAGAGTGGGTCTCTTGTTCAGAAAAGAGCTGGAGTTGCCAGGGTAACCAAACAAGCCCTAGCTTCTGCTTCCCAGCTGATTTCCTATCGTCTGTACAGTGGTTCCTGTTGAAAACATCACTGCAAATTGAATACACAGGATCTCATGGACACTAATCCTGAGAGACAGCCATTCCTTCCCCTAGAGATATCCTAAGTGTCTGTTCTTGCCCACAGACTCTTGTGCAATAAATGAGCCAAAGTAGCCAGACTGAAATGTCATAGCTACCAAGAACACAGCTAAAGATTAAATATAGATAACCCTAACAAGCTGTATGTTTTTCAAAAGAAACAAAATAGCTGTGCAGTTGAATAATAGAATAAATTGAACACTGAGCTTTGGTTGTTAAGAAATAGTTTAGGTAAGGATATAGCTTTCCTAACTTCCCTACACTGCTGTTCTCCATGCATGTGAGACATTCATTCATATTTGTGAGTTTGACATTTAATTTCTTTTATGGTTATGGTTATTGAGAGGCATAGTTTTCACAGTTAACTCCCACCCCACTTTAGTGACCAGTTCCATGAGTTTTGACAAATTCACATGGTTGTGGAATGAGGACTAGGACGTAACACAGTGTTTCCATCACTCACCCCTCCCCAAATTCCTGCATGTCTCTAGAATCATTACTTCCTTTACCCAAGCCTATAGCAAGTATTGACTTTTGCTCCTATATTTTTGTTTTTTTCATAAGATAATACAGATAGAGGCTTATTGTTTATGTCCTTTTGAATCTGGGTTCTTTACCTCATTGTCCTAGTTAATGTTAACTGTCAACTTGATACAACCTAAAGTCACCAGAGAAGTGAGTCTCTATTGAGATCTTCCCAGAGCAGATTGACCTTTCACTGTGATTTGGGGGATTATCTTGATCATTAATTGATGTCAGAGGTCCCAGCCTACTGTGGGTGGTATCATTCCCTAGGTAGGTAGTTCTAGGCTATTTAAGGAAGCTGAGTGTACTGGGTAGTTTTGTGTGTCAACTTGACACAAGCTAGAGTCATCAGAAAGGAAAGAGCCTCAGCTGAGGAAATGCCTCCATAAGATCTAGCTGTAAGGCATTTTCTCATTTAGTGCTCAATGAGGGAGAGCCCAGCCCATGGTGGGTGGTGCCATCCCTGGGCTGCTGGTCTTGAGTTCTGTAAGAAAGCAGGCTGAGTGAGCCATGGAAAGCAAGCCAATAAGCAGCACTTCTCTATGGCCTCTGCCTTAGCTCCTGCCTCCAGGATCCTGCCATGTTGGAGTTCCTGTCCTGATTTCCTCCAGTGATGAACAGCAATGCTGAAGTATAAGCCTAATAAGCCCTTTCCTCCCCAACTTTGTTTTTGGTCACAGCAATAGAAACCCTAACTAAGACACTGAGCATGAACCTATGAGGAAGCCATCAAGCATTCCACCATGACGTCTCTTTCAAATTCCTACTTGAGTTCCTGTCTTGATTTCTCTCAATAATAAACTGCAACCTGAAAGTCTAAGCTAAATAAATCTTTTCCTCTTGGAGTCCTCTCCTTTCCTCTCTTTGAGAAAGGGTCTCATTATGTTGCCCTGGCTGGCCCAAAACTTGCTCTGTAGATCAGGCTGGCCTTAAGCTCACACAGATCTCCCTGCCTCTGGTTCCAGAGTGCTGGAATTAAAGGTGTGTGCCACCTTTAATTTATATATATATATTTCAAATATGCATGTCACAATAAGGCTGACAAGGTGACTTAGGGATAAAGGTGTTTGATGCACAAGCTTGGTGACTCACGTCCCACCCTGGAACCCACATAAAGGTGGCAAGAGAGAGCTGACTCCACAAAGCTGTCTTCTGACCCCCACACACATGCATACATCCTCTCCCTCTCTCTCATACACAAAAGGAAACTAAAATAGCAGTGAGTTATGCTTCAAGGCCTAGGTGTAAAAGACCCTTCTCCTTTCTCATCCGTTAAGGGCCATTTTCTAGGACAGTCACAAGAAAAGCCGCTGACAGTGAGTGACATGTCTTAACCCCTTGTCCAGCCCTTGTGACCCATGGCTTTATCTTACTAGATAAATCCTGTTATTTCCAAGTTTAGTTAGAGCCATCCTCTGATCTCATTGGAAAAGGGGAGATGGGAGAGAGGAGGGTCTCTTAGAAATGAAGTTTGAGCAGTGAAGTTCCCAAAGCCTCCAAACTCTGCATACGGCTACCGCTGTGACGCTGATGTCTGCCTTCCCGAGGAGGCCCATACCCATGTGTTAGAATGTACGTCCGTTCTTTTTCTCAACTTCTTCCCTTCTGTAACCCCCATGCTTATGTCCATGTTGAACTTTTCTTTTTCACTAATAAACTCCAACTCTGCTTCAAATGGAGTTCTTTTGCCCTAAGTTCTTTCCTGTGGTAAAGTCAATGCTCCATGCAGCTTTACCCAAGTACAGGTCCCCTAAAGATAAGGGAACTCCTCAGACTGCTGGTGGATGTGCTGGGCTGTGTCTCCTGTTGCACCGTCACAGATATAAACATATTTTTAAACATTTATTATATTTATTTATTTCTTAGACCAGACGTGGCAAAACATGTCTTTGATCACAGGAATTGGAAAGCAGAGCCAGGCAGATCTCTGAGTTTGAAGCCAGCCTGGTCTACATTGAAAGTTCCAGGCCAACCAGGACTAGTGAGGCACTATCTCAAAAAAGCATGTATGTACCATACATACATACATACATACATATACATACATGTATAATCTATCCAGGAACGCAGATTTAGGTTGAAATAAATAAAGTTTTGGGTAGCCAGGCATGGTGGCTCATGTCCACAATCCCAGCTCTTGAGATCTTATCTTAGGGTTTTTATTGCTGTAAAGAGACATCATGACCATGGCAACTCTTAAAAAGGAAAACTAATTGGGTGGCTGTCATACAGTTCAGAGGTTTATTCCATTATTATCATGACAGGAAGCAAGGCACCGTGCAGGCAGACATAGTGCTGGAGCTGAGAGTCCTACATCTTGATCCAAAGGTGACTGGAAGTGGTCTGAGACACTGGGCAGTATCTTGAGCATATATGAGACCTCAAAGTCTGTCTCCACAGTGACATTCTTCCTCCAACAAGGCCACACCTCCTAATAGTGCCACTCCCTATGAGATTATGGGGGCCAATTACATTCAAAGTGCCACAGATGCTGAGGCAGGAGGATTGCTGTGACTCTGAGGCCAGCTTGGGTTACATAGTGAGTTTCAGGCCTACAGCCTTGCTTGTACCACATAAGTGCTTTACTCCTGAGGTACATACCCAGGCCCCATTCGGCTCTTCATATTTCAAAAATGTTTCTGTGTTGGGCTATCCTACCAATTACAAATTCACAATCAATCAAATCAACATAAATATTTTACATTTTGAGGGGTAATTACCAAATACAAAATAAAAAGCATTTCTTAATAGCCCAGTGGTGGCTTTCTCTTAATGAAGTCATGCATCTGTGTCTAGTTGCACCATGTAACTAGAATGAGGGTTCTCACCATCAGCTTCATTCCTATTTTTCATATTTAGAGAAATAAGCATTGAGAAAACGTGATTACATAAATATGTAGATTAAAAAAGTCGAGGGAGTTTTGTTATAGCTCTGCCAATCAATTCTTGGAACGCTGAGTTATTTTCTAAAAATCATAGAGTCATCTTGGTTGAAAATTGGTTTTAATGAGTTATCAGCTTGTACCTCAGTAAGCAAATCATTGAAATCATCTGACTTGCAAAGAGATTCCTCTTCTGAAAGGCATTAATTTAGCCAATTACTAGGAAGTCCATCAAAAAGCATGATAAAGGTAGGGTGTTATCTCAGTAGCAAAAAGCCTTGGGAAGAATTATCAGGGAGTTAGTGATTGTTTTAGAGTTTTATTGCTGTGAAGAGACACCATGACCATGGCAATTCTTATAAAGGAAAACATTTAATTAGGGCTGGATTAGGGATGTTTAGTCCATTATCATCATGGTAGGAAGTATGGTGGCACACGGGTAGACGCGGTGCTGGAGAAGGAGCTGAGAGTTCTACATCCAGATCAGCAGACAGCAGGAAGAGAAAATGGCACTGGGCCTGGCTTGAGCATCTGAAACCTTGAAGTCCACCTCCAGTGACACACTTCCTCCAACAAGGCCACATCTCCTGATGCCACTCCCTATGAGTCTATTGGGCCATTTTCATTCAAACCACCATGTTAAGTTTCAAACCCTGGACAAACAGCTGAGGTGCCTATTTAACACATCAGAGCAGTGGCTGGCATACCCTGCAGTCTACCCTGAACTCTCCAGCCCACAGGCTGGGCTGACCTTCCCTCAGAGGCTGTTCCCTATGTAATCCAGACATTTTGGTGACCCTCCCCTCCTGTACCGTTGGCCTCCTGGATGCAGCACCTGGTTCTCCTCTCTCCCTTCTCTCTTCCCCTTCCCCTCTCCCCACATGACCCAGCTGAGCCTGGTCATGTCCACTCCGGACTCTCCCAGACGTCCCTGCCTCTGACTATGCTCCCCCACATATCTACAATAAACTTTCTCCTCCACCATACCTAGGAGAAGTCACGTCCTTTCCTTTCCTTTTTATTTCTTTTTTTCCTTCACACCACAGTGATATAATTCCAGCACTGGGGGGTGGGGTGGGGGCAAGATAATCAGAAGTTCAAGGTTACCCTAGACATGTCAGCAAATTTGAGGCCAGCTTGAGCTAAATGAGACCCTATCTCAAAAAGGAAAAAAAAAAAAAGTAACTATTAATTTACCTGTCAAATTAAAAGGGATGGAAATTCCTCGTCTTAACTCCCCCACCCCCACCCCAGGCAAATAAACAAGTCAACTTGATTTTTGTTTTTCCCTGAGACATGGTTTTACTATGTAGCCCTGGCTGGCTTGGAACTCTCAGAGCTCCAACTGCTTCTCCCTGGAGAGCTGCTGGGATTAAAGTCATGCACCACCATGCCCAGCTGGAAGAAAATTCTGATTGTCTAAATCAGTGTCTCATAGGCCCTTGAAAATTAGTTGGGTGTGGTACCACAGGACTGTAATCCCAGCACTGAAGAGGCTGAGGCAGGAGGATCCTGAGTTCAAGACTAGACTTGGCTACATAGCAAGGCAAATCAGACGAGAACAACAGTACTATTTGTAATAGACACTCATTTAACTTTTTTTTTTTTTGACTATGTTTGCTTACCTTATTGATGTATTTTGTAGTAAAATATAGACATTGTTATAATTTAAAAATGGCGCAATGCAACCTTGGGGAGTTGGAGCCAAGGGGCCCTAGAAAGCCACGCCAAACCACAGAACTCACTTGGAGAGTTTATTGAGGGTGGGGAAGGAAGAGATGCAGAGTCCCCTCTGGAGACAAGAGCTGAGGAGAGAAGAGAGGGAAGGCGGGCGGGGCACTGCCAAAGTACTGCCTGAGTACTGGCGTGGGGATGCATGCAGGGATAATGGGATAACGCCTCCTGCCAGTCCCCAAGGGGCGGGCCAGGCATGCCTGAATGCCAAAGGACATGACAGTGTCCATACAAACTGCTTTCGCTACAAAGGAAGAAAGAGATAGTTTATTCTTGAGTCAATTGTGAGTGATCGGTGTCCAGGAGCACAGTTTCGGGTTGACATGAATAACATGTCCCCCCATGGAAATGATTTCCTGAAATATTTACAGTTACAGAACAACAGAAAAGTAGAGTCAAGGCATTTTCAAATATGTTTGTGAGAATGTATCTGCTAGTGAGAGAGAGAGAGAGAGAATGTCGTTTATTGTTCTGAACACCAGGTAGGGGAAGCAGGGTCTACACATTTTGGTTTTCTCTTCACTGCCCTCTCCCTGTACCCTGCCTTGAGGCCACAGCTCTGAGGCCAGGGTGGGGGTGGGAGGTGGGGCCTGGGGGTGGGGGATGGGGGTGTGGTTGAAAGCCTGGAGGTGAAAGAAAACGTGGGAAGCCAGGGGCAGACAAGATATAACATTCTTTACTCTGGTGAAGGCAATGGCCTCTGCTCTCAGGGGCATATTTACACAAAGTCACACAAAGGTGGCATTCTGCCAGGGATGATTCATAGTTACATAACAGATTGCATTGTTGGTCATGTGTGCCATTGGCTGACTCATGGCTCCCGGATATCCTGTGCATGCCATCTTTAGCACACTCAGGATATCTGCAGGGGTGCTTTGTTGTTTAAAAAGAGGCCCCCATGGCCTTCAATTCCCTTCACCTAGCTTTCAAAGTTTTTCTTCATTATAGTCATTTTTTCAGAACAGATTTGATGTGTTGTAGAATATCCGACCTTCTGAATGTACTTGGTTGCTTCTGCTTTATTTATTTATTTATTTATTTATTTATTTATTTATTTATTTATTATTAGTGTGTGTGTGTGTGTGTGTGTGTGTGTGTGTGTTAGTTATGTGTATGTCTGTGCATACATTTTTGCCTGTGTATGGACATACTTGTGTAGGGGTTGGGGTGCAAGGCCAGCCTGCAATACATGAGAACCTTCTAAAGAAAAAAATCAACAACACATCCAGGTTTGGGCGAAAGACTAAATCTAAATAAATATTCAATAAAGTATAAAAACATGGCTCACTTTCTGTGAAATGTTTTCAAGTACCAGCAACCATTTCTTGCTTGCACTCTCTAGATGTGAGATGGTACCCTAAAACTAAACTGTGCTCTGATGGTGACTAGCTGGAGTTAGCATTAAATCCCATAACTTAAGGGTTCAGTCTTAGAAGAATGCCTCCCATCCTCAGTGTCCCGTGTCCGTCCGTCCCCCGTCCCCCCCACGCACCCGCCAGAGCTTCTACAGATCAGCTGGTTGTAAATCGAGGGTGTTTTGACAACTCTTTCTGAGGTTCAATAATTTGTTATAAAGGTTCTCAGAACCCAGGGAAACAGTGACATTTGCTGGCTTCCTACAAAGTATACAATACAGGAACTCATGGTCATTAAACCAACCACACAGTTATTCCTAGCATCATATTCTAGAACATAACTCATTTCAGAGGATCCCAGTATGGTCAAAATATCCTGCTTCCCAATATGGTCAAAATATCCTGCTTCTAACATGAAGGCAATATGAAGGCCTAGACTTGACTTTGCAGACTCCATCTTAGGGAAGAACCACCATCTTAGACCAGATGTGGTTCGAATTTCTAAAGGTCTTATAACAAAAAAACCCAGTACCAGATATTGGGGTAAATGCTGAAAGATCAGAGAGACAAAGGAACAAGCCACGGCCACGTCTTACCTCTAGGACTCCTCAGACTAAAAAAGCCTCTAGCTGAAAGGCTTTAGTTCCTGTCTCCTCATGCCTTATGTACCTTTCTCTGCCCAGCCATCACTTCCTGGGATTAAAGGCGTGTATACTTCCCAAGCGAAGGCATGAGAGCTCAAGTGCTGGGATTAAAAGCATGGACTTCCAAGTATTGGGACTAAAGGTATGTGCCACCACTGCCTGGCTCTGTTTCTCTCCTAGAATGAGTCAATCTCATGTTGTCCAGGGTGGCTTTAAACTCACAGAGATCCAGACGGAGCTCTGCCTCTTCATGCTAAGATTAAAGGTATGTGCCACCACTGCCTGGCCTTTATGTTTAATCTAGTGACTTGTTTTGTTCTCTGATCTTCAGGCAAAGTTTATTAGGGTACACAATATATCACCACAACTGGGGGCTATACTCAGTTCCAGGAACAACCTCAGGAATGTGTCATGACAACTCGAACAGAAGTACTCTAGAAGTAGCCAATTTAGAAACAGGGCAGAAAAATTTAACAAGATCCAGATGCTCCTGCAGACATCCTGTTGACAGTTTATGGCCCTTGCAGATATCCAGATATCCTGTCAGCATGTTGTGGTTTTGCACCAAAAGTCTAATCCAATAAGTTTCAAATGTGGTTTCACGCCAAAAGTCTAGACATTTGGGGTTGGGGATTTAGCTCAGTGGTAGAGTGCTTGCCTAGCAAGCGCAAGGCCCTGGGTTCAGTCCTCAGCTCCAGAAAAAAAAAAAAAAAAAAAAGTCTAGACCAATGGTTTCAAAAAATCACCTCGCCCCATATCCCTTTCACCCAATCCTACAGTGCCAGGGTATGTAACTCCCAGCTTGAGGTTTTTTTCCCTTAAAAACCCTCCTACCCATGAACCTGCGGCCACCACTGCATTTCCCTCCATCCACTGGGCATCAGTCCAGGTTTGAACCTGACAATAAAAAGACCCTTGCATGCTTGCATCGGAAACTGGAAAGCGGCTCCTTGGTGGTCTCTAGGGGTTTCTTGACACAGGTACAACATTAATACCACGTTTCTCCCGTGACAGCAATATAACTAAATCTAACGAGGAAATGACTCTATTCTGAGGCTTTATTGGGTGCTAACATGCCTTCATTGAAGGTGGCTTTACCAGGACCAGTTTTACAAACTGTGTCTCCGTGAGATGCCCTGTAGGTCATTGTACCACGGTTGGAATTCCTGGCCACTCCCCCAGCTACATGAACACTTATGCGGTGTTCAGATGCCTAGTCATCCCAGAGCTTTGCGTCCTATGTAATCCATGCACTGCGTGGTCGCATAATTTACATGCAGCGTGATCACGAAATCTATGCGCATGTGTTGCGTAGCTCTGTAAGTCCATATGTGCATGTGCAGGGGAATCCACAAAAAGTGGATCACAGACTCCTCCCACTTCTTCTACCCGGCCCCTCCCCCCACATGTCTTCTACAGGCCTGATCATAGTCTTTCCTGTCCCTCCCTTCTCTACTAGTAAAACTCCTAGAGTGGGTTTCGTCGTGCCTTGTGGCTTTGCTCACACGGTAACAGTACCGCTTAATAAATAATAGTGCCACTGCATAAAACAAACAACTACTTTGAGATTTGGGAAACCTTTTCTTTCTTTCTTTCTTTCTTTTTTTTCAAGACAGGGTTTCTTTGTGTAGCTTTTGAAGCCTGTCCTGGAACTTGCTCTGTAGACCAAACTCACAGAGATCCACCTGCCTCTGCCTCCTGAGTGCTGGGATTAAAGGTGTGGGCCACCACCAGGCAGGAAACCTTTTCTTTGTAACACAGGAGAACTATGAAAGGGTTGTATCTGCTCAAAAGATACACTGGCTTCAGGAGGCCATCTTGTATAAGGCAAGAAGGCAGCTGATTTCTAGGGAGACTTTATGCTCAACAACACACAGACCTTCTTTTAAACCTGTTGCTCTCGAGGGAGGTGTGATCCTGTGCCTCCACACCTCAAGTACTATGAATACAGGTAAGTGCTGCCATCCCTGGTTTTATGCTGTGCTGGGGATTGAACCTAGGGCTTTAGGCATGCTAGGCAGACATTCTATCAACTCAACTACACACCAGCCCTTGTCTTTTATTTGTTTGCTTAGATGGAATATCACTGTGGAGCCCAAGCTGTCTTCAAACTCAGAATCCTTCTGCCTCAGCCTTCTAGGATTATAGGCATGTGGCATCATGCCCAGCTCTATTTATCTTTAAAACAATTAAAAACATTATTGAGAGAGAGAGAGAGAGAGAGAGAGAGAGAGAGAGAGAGAGAGCGTTACGTGCATGTATGTGTATGTACATGTGTGCCACAGCTCCCATGCAGAGGACAATTTGTAGGAGTCTATTCTCTCCTACCATGTGGCTCCTGGGGATCTAACTCAGGGTGTCGGACTTGACTACAAGTGAACCCTTAAAGACCGAGCCGTCTCACCAGCCCTTTACCTGTTATGTTTTATAAATTAAATTTACTCTTAAAAAATTTTTTTTTATGTGCATTGGTGTTTTGCTTATGTGTATGTCTGTGTGGGAGTGTTGGATCCCTGGAACTGGAGTTACAGACAGATATGAGCTGTCATGTGGGTTCTGGGAATTGAGCCCAGGTCCTCTGGAAGCGCAACCAGTGCCCTCAACTGCTGAGCCATTTCTCCAGCTCCGCTACTTTTTTTTTTTTCAAGACAAGGTTTCTCTGTGTAGCTCTGGCTGTCCTGGAACTTACTCTGTAGACCAGGCTGGCCTCGAACTCACAGAGATCCACCTGCCTCTGCCTCCCAAGTGCTGGGATTAAAGGTGTGTGCCACCATGCCCTGTGATACTTGTCATTTTTAAGATGGGAAATTATCCACTATTTTCCAAGATGGTTGGCTTTGTTACACAGTTATTCTGTCTCTCAAATAGTAAGTTCCTCATAAGTTAAGAAATTTGGCTACTAACTCATATATTTAGGGTGAGACCAAGAAGGCAGTTATCAGCCAGGTGGTGGTGGCGGCGGCGGCGGCGGCGGCGGCGGCGGCGGCGGCGGCGCACGCCTTTAGTCCAAAAGAGCACTCAGGAGGCAGAGGCAGGCAGATCTTTGTGAGTTCAAGGCCAGCCTGGGCTACAGAGTGAGTTCCAGGAAAGGTGCAAAGCTACACAGAGAAACCCTGTCTTAAAAAAACAAAACAAAAAAACCAACAAAAAAAAAAAAAAAAAAAAAAAAAAAGAAAAGAAAAAAAAAGAAGAAGTTATCTTAGTGGGTAAGAATGAGTAATTGCAGGACAGAGATGTTTATTCAAATCTTACTTGTCTACTAACTAGCATGGGGTATGTGGTCAAATGACTTAAATTCTATGAATCCCAGTTAATCAGGCACAGAGTGTATGCAGGTAATCATATGCTTATCACTCATGTATTCTGAAGGTTAAATGAGCATTTTACATGCAAAGTGCTTAGTAGAGTACTTTGTAAATAGCAAAGTGCTTAGTAGAGTACTTTGTAAATAGCAAGTGTTCAGCAGATGGTAGATGATGGCTGTGTTTCCTTATAGATTCTATCCAATCTCTACCTAATCTCAATGCTAAAATCATGAACAGTTTGTGTGGTAGCTTGAATAAGAATGGTCCCCATGGGCTCATAAGTTAAAGTACTTGTTCCTCAGGAGGTAGAACTGATTGGAAAGGATTAGGGGGTGTGGCCTTGTTGGAGGAGGTGTGTCACTGGAGGTGGAATTTCCAGTATCTCTCTATCTGCTTTGTGGTTGTATCTCAAGATGTGAGCTCTCAGCTACCGCTCCAGTGTCATGCCTGCCTGCCTACTGCCACACTCCCTCCCATGATGGCTGTGGACTCTAACCCTCTGAAACGCTAAGCCTCAAATAAATTCTCTCCTCTATAAGTTACCTAAGTCATAACATCTTATCACAGCAACAGAACAAAATAGTAACTAAGACAGGTCATCACACAGAATTATTGATTCTCCTTTTACCTGATTCCACCCACAGGAAGCTTTGTTAAATGAAGTTGAGCATCACACATGAAATGCTGTGTGTGTTTGCCAAAGAAAAAGTGTACGGTAACAAGTTTTAATAGATTTGTAGCCCCCTTTGGACTGGGGTGTGCTCCATTCACAGGGACAGGATAATTGGTTCTGGAACCCAGTTCTCATGTTTCCTGCTTCTGTGCTCATCCCACTGTACCTTGACACCTTTCTGAAGGGGCACAAGACAAACCACTGGGGCTTTACCACAATCACAGTGCATTAAGAAATGCCTCTGCAACTCACCCACAGGAGGTCTGCATGCTGCCGCCCCTGCCGTGGGAGGTCTGCGTGCTTCTGTCCCTGCCACGGGAGGTCAGGATGCTGCTGCCCCTGCCGTGGGAGGTCTGCACGCTTCTGCCCCTGCCGTGGGAGGTCTGCATGCTGCTGCCCCTGCTGTGGGAGGTCTGCATGCTGCCACCCCTGCCGTGAGCCTGGTGTTTCAGTACTCAGCCCCAGCACTGGAAGCACAGATGGGATGAATGCCATGGGGGGTGGGGTGGGCAGGCCTGCATCTCCTGCTTGTAATAGAGCACTAAGCTGAGGTGGGAGAACACCTACAATCCCCAGGCCAGCCGAGTAAGACTCTGTCTCAAAAAACCCACCAACCCAAAGCAACCATTTCTTGCTTGCACTTTCTAGATGTGAGATGGTACCCTAAAACTGAACTGTGCTCTGATGGTGACTAGCTGGAGTTAGCATTAAATCCCTTAACTTAAGGGTTCAGTCTTAGAAGACTGCCTCCCATCCTCAGTGTCCCACCAACCCAAAGCAGTTGCGGGAGAGATAGGTGTGACCCATATGTGACACATAGTCCCAGCACAAGGGAGGCTGAGACAGGAGGATCAAGATGAATTAAAGTACAGCCTGGGATAAAGAGTGAAAGTCGTTTCAAAATCAAAAGCAAGCCGAACCAATGAAGGGTGGTGGTGAGGAGAGGCTGAGGAAGAGCACTTGTCTACCATCTACAAACCTCTGGATTTGATTTCCAATACTGGAAATGAAGGGCATGTGTGGAGCAAAGGTATATTCATATGGAATTTATGGCACACAACACACATATAGAATAATTGAAATGGCCCAGGGAAACCAGAATCTATATAGCTACAGTCACCCAATTTTTGACAAAATTGTTAAAAACATACATTGGAAGAAGAAAGTCTTTTCAACAGTGGTGCTGAAAAACTGTACACACATTGAAGAATGAAATTAGACCCATATCTCTCACCTTGAACAGAAATAAATTCAGATGAATCAAAAACCTTACTAAAAATTTGAATCATTGAAATTGGTAGACCAGAGGAAGAAACGTTCAAGATACAGGTATAGGTAAGAACTTTCTGAATAGGACTCTAGTGGCACAGGAGATAATCTCACAGAACTTATATGTGGTATTACATTGGAGACCTACTGTGCAGTACGAGAAAGTATTAACAGAGGGAAGAGATATCTATAGAGAGTGAGAAAAAGTATGCAAGCCATACTTCAGAGAAAGGGTTAATATACATATATGAGCATATATAGACTTTATAAAGATATATCTAGGCTATATAAAGAACTGCAAAAATTAAACACAGAACAGCTGCTATCATCAATCAGCAAATGCATTCATGAACTAAACTGTTCTCAAAAGAAGAAACACCACCCAGGTGTGGTGGCATGCCCCAGAACCCCGGAACTCAAGAGGCAAAGGCGGGAGGAACAGAAATTAAGAACCTGTCCCAAAGAGCAAAAGAAAACAAAAGCAAAACCAAAAAACCCAAAAAATCCCAAAGAAGAAACACAGATCATTAATAAATTTTGAAAAGTCTTCAACACTCATAGTCATCAAGGAAGTAAAAATTTAAAGTACTTTGAGATTCCATTCCATCCTCGTCAGAATGGCTGATATCACTCAAACAAAGGACAGCACCTGGGGAAGGGCTGCAGGGAAAGAAGAACCTTGGTTAGTGCTGGTGGAGCATAAGCTGGTGTAGACTTTGTGGAAACCACTGTGTTTTCTTAAATCGCTAAAACTAGAACTCCATACAACCCAGCTATGCCATTCTTGGATATCTATACTCCAGGGTCTCTAAGTCAACATACCACAGAGTTCCTTACACACCCATGTTTATTGGGGCACTGTTGATAATACCTAGGAAATAGAACAAACCTAGATGTTGATCATGAATGACACATGAACAAACATGAAATTTTATTCAGCCATAAAGAAAAATGAAATAATGGTTGTTGGTTAAGCTGCAGCCATGCCGATGGAAGAGAGTGCTGGATGCTGCGGTGGCGGAAGACTCACGAGCCATGGTTACCTTTCTAGAGCTTTATTAGGAGAGGGAGGGAGAGGGGGGGGGGGGGCGGCGACAGGGGGGACAAAAGGGATTGGGGGGGGGGGCAGGGGAGAGAATACAGAAAAGAGAGAATGAGTACAGAAAGAGAGTGAGAGAGAGGGACGCTGTCGCAGGCTGGTGACGTAATGACATAATTCTTACAATGGTATTTGCAGAAAAATTGATGGAACTGATTTTAATTTTTATGTATGTGTTTGAGGGGGTGGGTTTAGGTTATGCAACTAAAAAGAAACCCTTGAGAGGGAAAGAAGAAATTTTTTGTTTTGTTTTTTTTTTTTTTTTGAGACAGAGTTTCTTTGTGTAGCTTTGGCTGTCCTGGAACTCACTGTGTAGACCAGGCTGGCCTTGAACTCACAGAGATCTGCCTGCCTCTGCCTTCTGTGTGCTGGGATTAAAGGTGTGGGCCATCACTCCTGGCTGGCAAGGAGAAATCTTAGAGAAAGGGGAGAACAAAAGAATACTAGAGTATTCACATCTGATGTGAAAGTAGAAGGTGAGTTACTTAGTGAAGGGTGGGGAACCAGCATGCGGAGTCTAGGGAGATGGGACAGTCAGGGAGAAGGATAGGAAAACAGCATGTATGAAAAACCCATCACCAGGCATAGTACACACGCCTTTAAACCCAGAATTTAGGGAGCAGAGGCAGGTGGTTCTCTGTGAGTTTGAGGACAGCCTGGGTCTACATAGTGACTTACAGGACAGCCAGAGCTACATAGTAAGACCCTGTCTCAAAAACAAAACAAAACACAAAGGAAAAATCCATCACTTTGTGTGCCAGTTAAAAAATATTGATAATAATAATTTTCAAAAGAGGCTGGGGGTGGGGTGAGATGAAGGTGTAGCTCAGTGGTAGAGTACTTCTTATCTTACATGCTTGAGACCCCTGGGTTTGATCCCCCCCCCCCCACCAGAAGAAGGACAAGGAGTATGACAGATACATCCACATGATGCTGAGGAAGACAGACATTGACCTCTCTGAGACAGCTGGAGAACCCACCAAGGATGAGGCAGAATGTGCACTCACCATCAGATAGATGTCACAGGAGTGCAAGATCCAACAGTCCATTACTGCTGGAAAGTCAAGGCAGGAAGTCCAAGCATCATGTGTTAGTAACTTTTCTTTTGCTCAGAGAAAACAGTCTGACCAAGATGACTTACAGAAGGAAAGGTTCATTTGACTAACAGTTCTGGAGGGATAAAAGCCCATCATGGTGGCAAGCATGGCAATGACCAGGCAGCAGGCATGATGCCTGGGAGCTCACGCCTTCAAACACAAGATGAAGCAGAGAGAGTGAACTGCAAGTTTGGTGGAGCTATGGAACCTCAAAGCCTGCATGCAGTAATATGCTTCCTCCAGCAAAGCTACTTTACCTAAATCTCCACAAACGGCGCCACCTGCTGGAAACCAAGTGTACAAACACCTGAGCCTATGGGGAACGTTTCTTGTTCCAACCACCACAGATCACATCCACAGTCAAGAACAGAGAGAGAACAAACACATCATTTCCTGCTTGTTGAGTACCCAGTCAGCATCCTCTACTCTATACATAGAGTCTAGGCCCAGCTCAGAAAATGGTGTCACCCACATTTAGAGTGAGTCTTCCTACATCAAATAACAATGAAGAAAGTCCCCAAAGCTGGCTGCTCTTTCAAGGGACCTGCATTCCATTCCCAGCACTCATGTGACAGCTTACAACGCATCTGTAACTCCAGTTTCAGGGGATCTGATGCCCCCTTTTCGCCTTTACAGGCACTAGGCATGGGCATGGTGTGGAGACACATGCAGGTGAAACACCCATACCACATAGAATAAAATAATTAAAAGAAAAAGACAATTTCCCACATGCAGGCCAGCATGACCTAGAAAACTCCTCATTAAGACTCTTTTGGCCGGGCGTTGGTGGCACACGCCTTTAATCCCAGCACTCGGGAGGCAGAGGCAGGCGGATCTCTGTGAGTTCGAGGCCAGCCTGGGCTACCAAGTGAGCTCCAGGAAAGGCGCAAAGCTACACAGAGAAACCCTGTCTCGAAAAACCAAAAAAAAAAAAAAAAAAAAAAAAGACTCCTTTGACAGACAGTTCTGGGTTGTGTCAACTTAACAGTCGTACTAACTAACACAAAGGTCTTCATGTCTGAGACCAGAACACGAAGAGCAGTAGCCAAACAGTGGGTGTGTCCAAGAACAAGTGATTCTGTAGGTAGGCCTTTTCTGTTAACCAATAGGCTACACACCTGAAAATTCACTTCTTCGAAGACTCAAAGAGGCTATAGATGCAGTTTATAGAATATAGAACAGGATAACATCCTTCCGGCTCATGGTTACTATCTATTTTCCCTCATCTTCAACACCATCACCACAAATGTTTCTCTAAAATACAAACCCAGACAACTTCCCATTTAAAAGCCTTTGATGGTGTGAGATCTGAGCTCTAAAGCTAGGGAGGGAAATTTTCAGACAGCCAGACGTTTGAAGAAAATGTGAAGAAACAGATGGGACATACTTTATTCAGTCTGGGCGAAAGGCAGTCAAGCGCCCTACCTCTAGGTTTCACTAGTATAGTTAGTTACAAAGAGTCACACAAAAGTGGCATTTTGCCAGAGATGACTCATAGTTACATAACCAGGGATTACATCATTGTTTATTTGTATAAGCCGCTTACTCATGGTCCCCTGGATATCCGGTGTTCCCCATCTTAGCTCATTCTGAATACCCATGCTGGCACCATGTTGTGGGAATGTTAATTGGCCCCGAGGACCTTTGTTCCACTCCGATAGCCTTTCTGTGCCTGCGGGAAGGTCAACTTACTGGAAATATTCTAAAACCCTTCACATCCTAGCCCCCTCTCATAGCAGATAGTGCCCACCCAAGATCTGAAATACTGCTTACCAGACATTTGAATTCACAGAAGAGTAGTAGCTCAGTACTTTGTCTGTGGCTATAATTAGCTGCTACAGATTAAGTAATGTATTAAGAATAAAAGCTTTATGTGGCTCATAGTTTTATAGGCTAGGAAGTCAAGATTGGGTAGCCATATCTGATGAGGTCCATTTTATGGGTGGGGACCCTCTTCAGAGTCCCCAAATGGTGCAGACCCTCATGTGTTGGAGATAGAATGTCCTGACTCCTTACTGTGTAAAGAATGAGGGTAACATTCTGTGGGGGTTTGGACGAGAGTGGCTAAGATAGAAGTTGATTCCAGGGAGTGGGCTCCTGCTGTGACAGACTTGAATTCTGTTGTTTGGAGAAATGTGAAAGACTTTAGAATTCGGATTAACAAAGCAGCTGAATACTGTAAGTGGGGCTTAACGGGCTCTCCTAGTAGGAGCTTGGAAGACAATGGTGCTGAGATCAATGTGAACCATGGGGGTCCAGCTCAAGAGGTTTCGTAGTGGGCAGCTGACCTAAAATTAACTATCCTGGGTAAACTGGTTTCTGGTCACTTAGATCAACCATAAATTCACCACAAATTCCTAGAGTAAACTGGTCTCTGGACCAGCCATAAATTCCTCTGCAATGTGTCTCTGATCTAAAGATTATGAGAACTGCCTGTTTAGACCACTAAACTGTTGTCTCTGGAAACAATGTTTGCTTGCTGCAGCCCAGAGCTGCCTTTCTGTAAATGTCACAATTTCAGTTTTTGCTTTTAGAAACTTGAACAAGCCAGGTGGTGATGGCACACCTTTAATTAATCCCAGGACTTGAGAGGCAGAGGCAGGCAGAGCTCTATGAGTTTGAGGCCAGCCTGGTCTACAAAGCAAGTTCCAGGACAGCCAGGGCAGTTACAGAGAGAAACCCTGTCTCAGAAAAACAAAACAAGACAAAACAAAACAAAACAAAAACCTTGAACAAATTGGGAGTTAGAGCTACACCCCACTATTTGCTTGGGATAGTCCTGGTGGTGGTGAATAAAGACTTAGGACTTATTCTGGCATCTCTGGATTTTTCCCCTTCAGGTACCCCATAACAACTTCAGAGAACAATATTAGCTACGGGGCTGTTGTGATATTTGGGCAAAGACTGTGGCTGCCTTTTGCCCTTGTCCGAAGACTCTGCTTGAGGCTACACTGAAGAGGTTTGAACTAATTTCATTGGCAGAGGAGAGGTCGAGACAGCCTAGTACTGACTGAGTCACGTGATTGTTAGTGAGCACTCTCACGCAGATCTACAATGAAGAAGAGCAAATGGGTCAAAAAGAAACACACCATGTGCAGTTCGGGGAGGAAAAAGAGCGCCAGAGAATGTAATGTTGGAGCCAAGGCTTGTGCTCAAAAAGATGAGAAGTTTAAAGAAGGGCCTGATGCAAAATGGAATAAAGGGCATGGTGCCCTCAGGGCAAGAGCCCGCTAAGCTAGCTAAGCTAAATTCCCAACTTGTAAAAAGGAAAGTTGAAGCCGGGCGGTGGTGGCGCACGCCTTTAATCCCAGCACTCGGGAGGCAGAGCCAGGCGGATCTCTGTGAGTTCGAGGCCAGCCTGGTCTCCAAAGCGAGTTCCAGGAAAGGCGCAAAGCTACACAGAAACCCTGACCCGAAACCCCCCCCCCCCCCCAAAAAAAAAGAAGTTAAGTTGATGCAAAGGAAAGCCACAAAGCAAAGTCTATGCAATTATAATTCAAGGAGCAGATCAGACTCCAAACTAAGAAGTCAGAATACTTCGCAGCTTCTGCCATGTGGTTCTGGCTTTAGTGTTATGAAGGATACAGGAGTAAAGGGGTTGTGGAATCGTCCTCTTGGATTAACGAGAGCTACTGAGGCCAGGTGGCTCACACACAGGAACACCTGTGTGGAGGCCCAGAAAGACCATTGTATGAGGCTGTGAAAGTGAGGTCTGGATTGTATGGTAGACCCAAAGATGTTGGAAGTGCCAGCACTGTGGGATGCCCACCCAAGGAGAGCTGCACACAGGGAGTGGGACCAGCCCAAGAGAGAGAAGTGTGCTGCAGTCAGCAAGCTGGAAGGGAAGAGCCATCTAAGCCCTTTGACCCCAGACACAGAAATACAGGATTGGAGTTTAACCTGCTGGGTTTTGGTCTGGTTTTTGCTCAGTACGCACTTACCATGTCTTCATTCCTCCTTTTTGGAATGATAATGTGTACTCCGTGC
This sequence comes from Peromyscus attwateri, assembly GCA_902168425.1. Classification (NCBI taxonomy): domain Eukaryota; kingdom Metazoa; phylum Chordata; class Mammalia; order Rodentia; family Cricetidae; genus Peromyscus; species Peromyscus attwateri. Next base: position 72,082 of record CABHPP010145192.1, read on the forward strand.
CTTTGTATGCTGGAAGTATGTAATTTGCTTTTAGATTTTATAGGGTGTAAGTTATGAGATCGCCATGAGTTTCAAAAGAGACTCTGGACTTTTAAGTAGTCTTGAGTCTGAAAGACTCTGGGGACTTTTGGAGTTGGACTGAATGCATTTTGCATTGAGATATGGATGGCTACAAGTCTATGAGGACTAGAAAGTGAAATTTGATGGTTTAAATGAGAATGGCCCCCCATAGGCAAATGTTTGAATGTTTGATCTGAAACTGTTGGAAATGCTTAGGAAAGATTGAGAGGTTTTGTTTGAGGAGGGGTGTCATGGAGGTTGGCTCTGAGGTTTCAAGCCATTCTCAGTTAGTTCTCTGCCCCATGCTGTGGATCAACTGCAAGTGCTCAGCTATGGCTCCAAGGCCATGCCAGCTTGCTGCCATGCTCCTCAACATGATGGTCTGGGACTCTAACCCTCTGGAACTCACAATGCAACATTTTTTTTATAAGTTCCCTTGGTCATGGTGTTTTGTCATGGCAGTAGAAAGGTAACTGAGACACAGTCATATGGCTTCGCTTAAGTTTTATTACCTAATAAAGTTCCACCACTAAGCATTTCAATTGTGTTAAATGTCAACCAGCCTCACCATGAAGATTAAATTTCTAGAAAGAATTTTGTTTAGGCACATTGAAAAAATAGAAAATTCAAGTCAGGTGTAATGGTTTATACCTATTTTCCCAGCACTTAGGAAGTTGAGGCAGGAGGATTGCCACAAATTTAAATTAGTTCCGTGGACAGAATGAGATAATGCCTCTGATATTAATTCACAACATGCCCCCACAATTGGGCATGGTTGTGCATGTCCGTTGGGACCTAGTCACTTCCGCCTAGTCATTTCCGGGTGACCCAGGACTGTGGCTTTCCACAGTTGCGTAAAGCATGCAACGCAACCACGTGATCTATATGCATGCGTAGAATAGCCACATGGGCCTGTGTGCAGCCCAGCCCTTATAAGCTGATGCCATGATTCCCAGGCCCCCTTCACTCACGTGTCTTTCCGCAGGCCTGTGCACATCTGTCCCTCTCCCTTATCTTAATAAAACTCTTGTTAGTGGATTCTGTCATGTTTCATGACTTTTCCTCGAAGGGTAAGAGCGCCGCAAAAACCAACATCCTCAATATGTAAATAGCAACTAAGTAACTAAATAAATAAGAAAAGGGTTGAGACACAGGTGGTGTTCCCTGAGTGTTACAGAGTCTAGTCTGTAGTCTAGTCTGTAGTCTAGTCCATGCAAAGGTGCTCCACAATCAGTTGAGCTTAGAGCTCCAGAAATCCCAACACCAGAGGCCAATGCTGGCTCTCTTGAGTCCCCTGAATAAAATCCAGAGAACCTGTGAGGGTGAGAGCTAAAGTTTGTTGAGCAGCATGGGAAGGAGGGCTCCAAGAGAGGCAAAGGGGCCATGACTGTGTCAAAAGTCACTGGAGCTGCCCAGTGTTATGCCCAGATCTCGGGGACTCCCAAAAGACCACTACAGAGACCAAACCCTGTATGTAAAGCAAAAAGCATTTATTTTCAAGCTCTGGGGCTTGGTCTCTCTGTCTGTCAGATATAGTGGTGAGAGCTGAGAGCCCTGAGCTTGTTGTACCCATTTTGTGAAACCCCCAGAGACCACCAAGGAGCTGGTTTCCAATGCAAGCACATAAGGGTCCTTTTATTCAGGTTCAACCTGGGCCACCACATGGCAGATGGAAGGAAAGACCCCAGGTGTAGAGAGTTTTTATAGGGAAAAACCACAAGCTGGGAATTACATGCTTGGAATGGGTAGAAGGGATATGGGGCAAGGTGATTTTTTGAAACTATTGGTCCAGACTTTGGGCCCGAAACCACATTTGAAACCATTGGGTTAGACTTTTGGCGGGGAATCACAACCTGCTGAACAGGATTATCTAGATATCTTCAAGGGCCATAAATCACAGACTCGATGTCTGCTGGAGTGTCTGGATCTTGTAAACTTTACTGCCCTGTATCTGTTCAAGTTGCCATGGCACATTCTTGAGATTCTTCCTGGAACTGAGTACAGCAGTTGGTCTGAGATGGTGGCCCTTCCCTAAGATGGAGCCTGTAAAGTCAAGTCTAGACCTTCACAAGCTCAGGAGGGGTGGGTTTGTTTGTTTGTTTGTTTTTAATCATAGCAGAAATTGGAGTGTTGCACAAATCTTAACAGGTCTTATTAATAAAAACAAACCTGGAGCCAGGTATTGGGGTGAATGCTGGAAGATCAGAGAAACAGAAAAAGCCACAGCCACCTCACCTTGCCAATTTTCAGCTGATCCTGTTTCCTCAGACTGGAAGCCTCTGAGTCCTCATCCAAATGGATCTCAGCTGAACTGCTTCTCGAAAGCTTGAAAGCTTAACCAGCTCTAGTTCCTGGTCTTCACGCCTTATATACCTTTTTGCTCCCTGTCATCACTTCCTGGGATTAAAGGCTCTTGTTACCACACCTGGCTGTTTCCAGTGTGGCCTTGAACTCACAGAGATCCAGATAGATCTCTGCCTCTGGAATGCTAGGATTAAAGTGCCACCATTTTCTGGCCTCTATATCTAGTGGCTGTTCTGTTCTCTGACCCCAGATAAGTTTATTAGGGTGCATAATATTTTGGGGGAACACAATATCACCACATTGGGGTGAGGGGATTTCCAGGGTTCAGGACCCTGATTGGCTGACATTTGTCTAGGAGTATAGGGAACATTTGGAATGTCAGGTATTTCCTCTTAGATGCAGGCACCACTGGGTGGGGTCAGTTTATGGCTTTTCCTGGATCCAGGTATTGCCTGCCAGAAGCTGTGTCTGGGCCTCTAAGCCTGTCATGGCAGCTGTGTGGTCAAGCTGTTTTGGGCCCCCACACCCACCCACCCAGCAGGAGGGTTGCTGTTGTCCGGCCTTTGTTTGAGGGTTTAAAAAGGACTTTGCAAAGGGGAGAGGCCTGTGCAGCCGTAAGAGGTCAGACATATGGATTGTCTGCCTCTGGTTTCTCTTTTCTTTCTTTCTTTCTTCTTTTCTTACTTTTTTTTTTTTTGAGACAGAGTCTCACTATGTAGCCCCGGCTGTCCTAGAACTCACTATGTAACCATGCTGGCCTTGAATTCACAGAGATCCACCTTCATCTGCCTCTTGAGTGCTGGGATTAAAGACATGTACCAATATGCCTGGCTCTGCCTCTGGTTTTCTAGGAACCGGAACTTCAACAACAAGTAGTTGTCAGCACATGGAAGCCTTTATGGTCAGGGGCTCATCCTTAATGCCTAGTAGGTTTGAGCTGTTGGCTTAAGTGCCATTCTTTGTGGCACTGTGAAGGTCTAGACTTGATCTTACAGGCTTCATCTTAGGGAAGGGCCACCATCTCAGACCACCTGCTGTACTGAGTTCCAGGAAGGACTTCACGAATGCGCCATGGCAACTTGAACAGATATAGGGCAGTAAAGTTTGACAAGATCCAGATACTCCGGCAGACATCGAGTCTGCGATTTATGGCTGATAGATTCACAACACGCCCCCACGTTGGCCACGTCCGGCAGACCTAGACACTTCTGCCTAGCCAGTTCCAGGTCAAAATAGCCATTTCCGGGTCAAGGCATCTCGCGTGACCAGGACCCCGTGACTTTGCATGGTTGCGTAAGAGCACACAACGCAACCATGTGATCTGTGCGCATGGGTGGAGTAGCCACATGGACCTTTGTACGCATGCGCCACCCAGCCTTTATAAGCTGGCGCCATATTCCCGTCTTCCTTCTTCTTCTCCACACACGTGTCTCTTCCGCAGGCCTGAGCACTTGCCTGTCTCTCTTATCTTAATAAAACTCTTGTTAGTGGATTCTCTCGTGTTTCGTGACATTTCCTCGCAGGGTAAGAGCGCTGCAAAATAACTAACAATGGCCCTTGAAGATATCTAGATAATCCCGCTGAGCAGCCCAGATGATCCTGTTCAATAAGGTTTGTTTCCCTGCCAAAAAGACTTGTGGTTTTTCCCTATAAAAACTCTCTACTCCTGGGCCCAGGGCCGCCGAATTTTCCTCCATCCACTGTGTGGGAGCATAAGTTGGCGGCCCAGGTTTGAATCTGATAATAAAAAGACCCTGGTGTGCTTGCATCGGAAGCCAGCTCCTTGGTGGTCTCTGGGGGTTCTGAGACACAGGCACAACAGTACACTCCTGTAATCTCAATGCTTGGGAGGTGGGGGCAGGGATCGAGGTCAGCTTCAGTGGCATAGGCAGAATGAGGCACTGTCTCTCAAACCAATCAACCAAACAAACAAAGCGAATAAGCAAAACTGGATATATTTTCAATATTTGGCAGATATGCACCAAATATATTCGGTACATTCAGCCTTCCTCTTTTTCATGAAACAAATTTCATTTTTGACTCTCTTTATTACCACTCTTGGGATCACTTGAAACCTGACTAATTCAGAGTCTAGCCCAAGCATGAAGTTTGTTCCTGTTTCAGTCAGGGTTACTAGTGTCGTGATGAAACACCGTGGCCAAAAGCAAGTTGGGGAGGAAAGGGCTTATTTGGCTTCCATATCACAGGTCATCATCAGAGGAAGTCAGGGCAGGAACTCAACCATGGCAGAAACCTGGAGCAGAAGCTGATGCAGAGGCCATGGAGGAGAGCTGATTACTGGCTTGCTCCTAAGGCTTGCTCAGACTGCTTTCTTATAGAACCCAGAACCACCAGTGCAGGGTGGCACCACCCACAATGGGCTAGCCACCTCCCACCCCCTACCCCTGCCCCCGTCATCAATCACTAATTAAGAAAATGTTCTACAGTCTTATCTACTGCCCTGATCTTTTTTTTTTCCGAGTTGCAAACTACTTAAGTTTTATTTCTTTAAGGAATCAAATCTTTGCTGTACACAACATTCTCAAAAGCACACTGTAGTAGAGTCATGTGTCTCTTTCCCAACCTCCACAGTTTACTGCCCTGATCTTATGGAAACATTTTCTCAGTTGAGGCTCCCTCCTTTTTGATGACTCTAGCTTGTTGATATAAGACTAGCCAGCACAGTCCTCAAATTTGCATCTATGGTGTTACCTCCTACTAATTGTGGAGATGCTCAGGTAGTTTTCTTGCAGTTCATCGTTTATTATTTCTATACCCAGCAAGAAAGGAAATTATATCAGTATATAGAAGAGGTATGTTTGTCCACCAGCATTTACAGCTTGTGCATATGGAATTCATACCTGTGGGTGAAAGTTTCTGCCTTCACATGAAGCTGGTCACATGGTCCTGCAGTATTATTTTTCTAGAGTGTTGATGTTATGGTTTGGTAGGAAGTATCCACTCAGAAAACTGGTGCACTGAAGTCTTGGCCCTATATATGTGAGCCCTGTTCAGAGATGACACTTTGAGAGGTGACTGGATCATGAAGGCTCTGACTTTGCCAATGGATTAACCCACTGATGGAATGAAAATCTGAATACGCTATTGATAGGTCCTGGAACTATGGGTGGAGGGACCTAGTTGGGGTAACTGGAACACTTAGGGTATGTCCATGGTCTCTTTCTGTGCCTCTCTTTTTGTTTCCTGTCACCATCGTTGAATAATTTGAAGCTGTGAGATGAGACAAGTCATTCTTTTTTCTAAGTCCCCTCAATATATTTGTCACATCACTAATAAACCGGATGAGGGACATGCCAGCACTGAGGAGGTGGAGGCAGGAGGATTAGAAGTTCAATGTGGTCCTAGGCTACATAGGACCCTTAAAACAAAACAAAACAAAACAAAACAAAACAAAACAAAAAAAACCCCAAGAAAGTCACAGTAAGGAAAAGGTCTGACTCTTTCCAGCCACCTCTCACTGTTGAACTCCTGATGAGCTCTTAAACTCTATTCAAATGTAACCTATTGTGCAGTATTCCTGCATAAGGCTCATCCTCTCCCACCCGCTGACAGCATACTCTGTTTTCTTCCGGGGCACCTGCTCTAATATGTCACTGTTTATAGAGATCGGCAGCCCTATGCTCACCTGTTATATTAGATTCGTGCTTCTTGAGGGCAAGGACCTGCCCTTTTCATCTCATCCTGAGAGAACTGTTTCTCAGCGTAGCTGAGCAGGAAGCAGTGGAGGTTTGCAGAGAGGTTATTTATGGACCTGGGAGAAGGAAACCACCCTTGTTACCTGGCCTGTGGCTTAGCAAGGTTGTCAGGAAATTACTATTTACATGAAACTACAGTGCGCATGTGCCAAGGCTATGGCCTGGGTTGAATCACCAGAGCATGAAAGCCATGGTTACCCAGCCATGAGCTAAAATCTTAAGCTGCAAAATCAGCCATGGAACAAACAACTTCAGGGTTATCTGCTACAGCTGGCACAGACTGGCCTACATAAGTTTCCTGCCGAGATCAGGTTGCTCAGGCAGACTGTGTGAGGCAGAAAGAGGCAGTGGGGAGCCTGCAGACAGAGGAAGTCCCTTCCCTTTCCTCTGCCAGCCCTTGTGTCCCTCAGGTGGTGTGAGTCACTCTGTGGCTCAGTAGGATGACAGAGTGTAGATGTAACCAACCGTTTTATTAAATAAAAAACACAGAACCAATGCAAGGAAGAAAGCCAAGAGGTCAGAGCTAAGAGCTAAAACCTTACCCTTCCTCCTGCAGTGGTCCTACCTCTCCAAACCAGAGCTACTTCCTGTGTTAAAGTCTTTATATAGAGTTTCTGTTCTGCCTTCTCATTGGTTGTAAACCCAACCACATGACCGCCTCATCACGGCCTGTCTGTATAGACCTCCAGGTTTTCTATGATTGGTATTGAGATTAAAGGCATGTGTATCCAATACTGGCTGTATCCCTGAACACACAGAGACTTACCTAGCTCTGCCTACCAAGTGCAGTGATTACAAGCATACGCCACCACTGCCCTGCTTTCCTATGGCTTGCTAATAGCTCTGACCCCCAGGCAACTTTATTTATTAACATACAAATAACATTTTAGTACAAAAGAAAATATCACCATAACAGAGTTCTCTATATTGATAGTAGTCCTTGTGGTTAATTCTCATGTGTGGGCATGGGACACATGTGTCCTTAAGGTCTTTCTGTTGTTACATTATTGTAAAGTCCTTATCTATAAAATTGGGATTAATTTTTTTTTTTTTTAAAGACAGGGTCTCTAGATGTAGCCCTAGATATCCGGGGGGCGGGGGAGTATCCTGGGGAGGGGCTGCTTCAGCCAAGAATGTAGAACTGGGCTTTTCTTTGTTGGAGATTCTCTGAGGGCAGGGTTTGGAGAAAGAAAGAGAAATGAGGACTTTAGCAGGAGCGAGCTGGAGTCCTGGCCAAACATAGATCTGTAGAAATAAACAACACTTCTCATGCTTGCTATTTTCCTGTTGGGGAGATAATCATCACTCAAAGCACGATTGTGGTTGAAGTGTAACAGACCTCCAGACCTTAGCACAACAGACACCATTAGAAACACCTTTCAGACCTTAAAACCCAGCACATAGGCCCCAACATCTGCCAAATGGGAGCAAAGACCTAATCCATCGGACCCTGGTCCGCAGTCCCGGGATCCAGGAAACTCCCCAAATGTGCTCACCTTCCTTTTAGGCTTCTGTAGTTCTGCTTCTTGCTAACCAAAGTGTGCCAACCAGGACGCGGTTTTTGTGCCTAAAAGACAAAGGACAAATCTGGGCTGCACGATTTGGGCAAGTTCACCATGCGGCTGCCAGCCAGCAATCAGACTTTCTTTGTGGCTTTTGGAGTGTCCACGTGTGTTCTCTGGTGTATTTATTTCAATACAGGAGGAATAAGCACTCTTAGCAGATGTTGTCAATTAAAGTAGAAGCCTACATCAATTTATAAGGAGATATTGATGGAACATGCAAGGAGATTCAGGATACCACTTAGTAATGAACTAATTGATTATTTTATAATAAGGAAACAATTGACTAGGAAATTCGGCATCAGCATTATTGGCAAAAACAAGTCATGTAAAGTCTGCAGTCAATTGAGAAGGAATGCAGGACTTTTCAGGCTTCTCTCTTTAATTTTACTTGATTGAAGCAACTCTTAAAACTATTATAGTTGTAGGAATACATGCTTCTACTCTTGTTACCAGGAATGGAGTGGGAATGAGAATCAGAAGGAAAGGTAGGTGAGGAAGATTAACTACTACGATGCTGCAGAGGTAGTTCAGTGGTGCACTTGCCTGGCAGGTATGGTGTGCATCCATTGTTCTAGCTCCAATATTTTGAACAGCACACAAAAACACTGATTGATTTCATTTTATTTATTTATTTTTTGTTTTTTCGAGACAGGGTTTCTCTGTGTAGTTTTGGTGCCTGTTCTGGATCTCGCTCTGTTGACTAGGCTAGCCTTGAACTCACAGAGATCCGCCTGCCTCTGCCTCCCGAGTGCTAGGATTAAAGGCGTGCGCCGCCGCCGCCGCCGCCGCCGCCGCCGCCGCCGCCGCCGCCGCCCGG
>CABHPP010145193.1:6312-17478 GCA_902168425.1 Peromyscus attwateri
AGAGATCCACCTGCCTCTGCCTCCCGAGTGCTGGGATTAAAGGCATGCGCCACCAACGCCCGGCTCTTTTTTTCTTTATCTCTCTCTCCTTCCTTCCTTCTTACCTGCCTTCTTTCTTTCCCTTCTTCCTTCCTTTATTTTTAAAGATGTGTTTATTTTTAGTTTGTTGTTTTGCCTACAGATATGTATGTGTCCCCTGTGAATGTCTGATGCCTGTGGAGACCAAATGAGGGTGCCAGATCCCCTGGAACTGGAGTTACAAAATGTTGTGCGCTGCCATGTGGATGTGAGGAACTGAACCTGCTTCCTCTGCAAGAGCAACCAGTGCTCTTAGCAACTGAGTCATCTCTCCAGCCCCTCTCTTTGTGTCTTTGGTATCAAAGATATAAAGGATGATAAAGCTGAGAAAAAAAATGAGAGAATCCAAGTGCATTAAAACTAAGTTAGGTTAGTGTGCTGCTCCTTAAGTTTCTAATAAAGAAACCAAAGTCTGGGGAATCTGAGCCTTGGGGCTTGGCCATCCAGCATAGCAGCAGAAAGCCAGCATCTGCCCCCAACACGTTTCACTGCACCCTGCAATGTGCATGCATATCACTGGTTCTCTTTCACCAGCTCCATCCCATGCTGTAGACTCAGCTATTTACACTGCGGTTGGATAAGCCTAGTTATAGAGTAAGGCCGATTTCTTTGCCTAGGAGAGCATCTCTCTTAAACAGTTAGAGGTTCTGGGACTGGAGAGATGGTTCAGCAGTTAAGGGAAGGCCCTGCTTTGCAGAGGTCCCACACTGGACAGTTCACAACCTCCAGCTCCAGGGGACCCCACACTCTCCTCTGAACTCCAAGGGCCATCTGCACTCTAGTACACATATCTCCACACAGACACACAGTTAAAAATGATAAATAGATATTTCTTAAAAGGTAACGTTTCTAATCTGCGGCAAGGGCAGTTCCACATTGAAGGAAATCAGCGAGAGCTTCAGAGAGCCATCCTTCCTGCAGCAGGTCCTTCCACGGCTCCCCCACTCTCTCCTTGAGTACAGAATGCTAGCAACATCTGCAGCGGAGACTGGCCGGCAGAGCCCCGGCGGCGGAGGCTTTCTGAGACTTTTACATGGAAACTCAGATGCTTTGAGTAAAACCAACAAGCCCTTGTTTGTGCTGCATGTGTGCTTCTCTCTATATATATCTGTGTGTGTGTGTGTGTGTGTGTGTGTGTGTGTGTGCGCGTGTGCGTGCGCGCGTGTCAATTCCAGGACCTCAATATCCATAGATGCTCAAGTTCTTTTTAATATAAAATAATCTAATATTTGCACAAACCTCTCGGGAATGTTCAATCGCCTCCAGTTCCTTTTTAAAACTGACTACAGACCACATGTGTGGTAGATTCTATGTTGTACTGTGCATGTCAGTGACTAGTGACCAAAACTGTCTGCATATCTGCTACAGACATGAGTTTCTTAATTTTGTTTTATTTTTTAATTTTCAATTAAAGGTTGATTGAGTTTGAGAGATTCAGAAAACTGGCTGTATTTAAACCAAAAGAGGAAAAAAACCAAGGCCTTTTCTCTCTACTTATTTCCCTCTCTGCACCTGCTTCAGGAGCAAACTTGTCTTGGTTTTTGTTCACCAGGCCTCCATCAAGACTCCGATGATATCATGTTTTTCCCCGAGAAAAACTACAACCCCGCATCTGACACTTCGTACGTCTCTTGGTCAGCTAGACCCAAACCCATGTCGTTCCCGATGTCCAAACCTAAAAGTGGGACTGAAAATGAGAGAGAAGCAACTACTGGTAAGTCAGGTTCTACCAAGAAATCTAACATAGCACCAGATGAGCTAGACGGCTCACCCTACAGTTGTTTTTTTTTTTTTTTTAACTTTTGGTGGGTCTTTTGTGACTTGATGGCATCCTGTGTCAGAGAACATCTGCCCTTACATAGTTTGACTTAAGATTTCTTTTTTATTTTATTTTATTTTTTTAATGGTTATGAGGTAGTAAAAACATTTTGTGGTGGCTTTCTGAGTCAGTCTTATGTATCCTGGCTGGTCTTGAACCCATGATCCTCTTTGATGTACCCTCTTATCGCAATCATAGGCATGTGGCAGCATGACATTATTTTTACTTATGATGACTTTTCCAGGATGCGATCTCACGTGACGTCAAAGGGCTCCTGTGTATGAGGTTGGGAAATCTCAATGGAGTTGGAGGCACTGGCAAGGCCTTAGAAGCTGGGGACATCAGCTGTGAACACTAACCTTCACTTAGCATTATGTGTTGGAGCCGGGTAGTGGTGTCGCACGCCTTTAATCCCAGCACTCGGGAGGCAGAGCCAGGTGGATCTCTATGAGTTCGAGGCCAGCCTGGTCTACAGAGCCAGATCCAGGACAGGCATCAAAACTACAGAGAAACCCTGTCTTGAAAAAACAAACAAACAAACAAACAAAAGTATTATGTGTTGGGCTCTTGGATATTTTATTTTCTCATTTAATTCTCACAGCTGGTAAGGGCAGAAGGATAAAAACCGGCCAATATTACCACTGATGCTCATGCTTTTCCTTCCGTGGACTCTCTAAGACACTCCGGAAAACAGATCAGAACGGAACTTTCTAGAGCCTCTCTCGATTGTTCACTCTACTGTAGGTACTCCCCAGTGTACTCTCTGTCTCCTGAGCTCCGGTACGGTACATGGTGGTCCTCTAAGAGTTCAGCTCACCAGCTGCTGTTTTTGAAGCATTGAATTCAGTTTTGTGAGAGAAAATAATGTAGCGGGGAATGTGGTTCTGGACCTGAAGACCTTCCCAAGTTGATCTTTAAGAAGTGAGGCCCATGAACTCATGAGTCATTTGTTCAAGTTGGCCTGGGATCTGCTGTGTAGATAACTCTGGGCTTGAACTTGTAGTTCTTGTCCGAGCCTCTCAAGTGGTGGAGTTAGGGGTGTGCAGCACCACCCCCAGCTAGGGATGAGTTCTGGGAATGTACTGTCAGCTGACTCTGCCATTGTGTGAAGATTATGAAGTGTACTTTCATAAACCTGGATGGCATTGTCTACTATATACTCAGGCTAGGTCATACATGCTGTCCATCGTTGTCTGAAACATTGCGTGATTCATGGCAGTCCATGAAATTAGCATGAGAAATACAAAGTGCCTTTTAAATGAAAATTTCAAATTTGAAGGTACATAGAAAAGCATAATAGCTGGTCATTTGATGGCTAGTCATCCTGACCAACAATGATTGGTGTTTTAGCCGTGTTAGTAATTCTGTGAAGCTGGTCACTGAGCCTCAGACCTCATCCTTGTGGATAAGTGCTTTACCACTTATCATTTAACTTATCATTCTTCCCTATTTTCAAATTGTTTCAATTTTCCTTCACCAGAGCATTGTGTGTGTGTGTGTGTGTGTGTGTGTGTGTGTGTGTGTGTGTATACTGGGTGGGTGCACGCGGAGGCCAGAGGTTTTTCTTAATTGTTCTTCATTTATTTATTTATTTATTTATTTATTTATTTGGTTTGTCAAGATAGGGTTTCTCTGTGTAGCTTTGGCACCTTTCCTGGAACTCCCTCTGTAGCCCAGGCTGGCCTCAAACTCACAGAGATCCACCTGCCTCTGCCTCCCACATGCTTCCATTTTATTTTTTGAGGCAGGCTCTCTCACAGAACTGGGAGCTGAGCCCCAGGAGTCTTTCTGTTTCTGCCCTCCCCACTGTGCCTGGCTTTTAAGTTGGTGCTTGGAAAAACTCAGTTCATTATATCTGTGCAGCAAGCACTTTATGGTCTGATCTCTCTCTCATTGAAGCATTCTTATAGGAAACTCCAGATAAGATGCCATTTCAGTCTTCACTACTATAAACATCTGGAGCTGAAAAATACTTGTATGTTTGAATCAGGAGGTTCCATTTTGGTGGGGAAAGACATTGATTAGAAGATTCAGTGGCCCAGGGGTTTTATTATTTATGAAGCTTTATTTGGGGGCAAGCTTTGCAGTGGATTTGTTTGGGGACTAGAGTTACTGTAGACTCAACTCAACCATCTACCCTTCTTTGGCTTTGCTCTAGAGGAAAAAGGGAAGAGTTCGCTCCAGTGTATTTCTGAGATGAATAAACAATTTTCTGGAAAAGCGGGTATATTCAGACTGGGAGATGATCCGTGCCACCTGCTGCTGAGCCTGGATGATGTCCAAGTCCTGTCTTCTGGGTCCAGCAAACATCGGGACTTTATACGTTACCTGCCCCTCCACCTCTCCAAGTACATTTTAAGTATGTTGGGTAGATGAGGGGACTTGGCACAGATTTCCCAGCTGGGCCCAGTTCCATCTTCTTTCTTTTTCTCTCAGGAATGCTGGATAAGAACAGTCTGAACAGGTGTTCTTTTGTGAGTCAGCACTGGGCCGCTCTGACCCAGCAGGTCAAGCTGGACCTGTCCATGCACTCCTTCATTCAGAACCAGATTTCTCTCCTGCAGGTACTTTGGGTCTGAAAGGGGTGTGTCTGGAGAAGCTTTGTTTCCATAGGAAGGTTGAACATTTGTGTCTCCCTGGTAGACCCCCAAATGGCTTCCTATCCACACGTGCAGCCACTCCCTGGTGCTCCGGCCTCCCTGTGGGTCAACATCTGTCTTTCCATTGTCATTGTGCTCAGTAGGGACAAATATAGAAACCTTTCAGGTGGTGGGATGGTTCAGTGGGTGGAGGTACCTGCTCCCAAGCCCGATAACTCGAGTTTGATCTCCTAAACCCACGTGTTGAAAGGTGAGAACAAATTCCTCCGAGTTGCCCTCCGATCACATGTGTGCTGGATAGACGTGTCCATTCCCTATACACACACACAAAATAAACAAGTGGACCAAGAAAAAAGTCCTTTTTAAACAGAAATCTTTCAGGAACACAGGGGCTTCCTGACCCTCCTGAGATCTCCTTACCTGAGACCTAGCCCTGAACCCCGGAGTTCAGGCAGTGCCAAAGGGAGAGAGGCAGGCACAGTAAACGGACCACTGTCAGGACCGCTCCCCTCTTCCCTGGGCCTCCCGCCAGGCATTTGGCATTCACCATCTTTCTTGATTTGTCCACACACAATCCTGGTGAAACTGGCCAGGCTTGGGCCTTCAGGGTTCGATCATCTTCAGATTTCATCAAGAACTGGCTTTCCCCCTTTCTCCTGGAGAGTAGAAATGAAGAGGAGTCATTGTGTGTGTGTGTGTGTGTGTGTTAAATATATACTTAAGGCTGCAGATGCAGCTCAGTTGTAGAGTGGTTGGTTCAACCCCCAGCACCACAAAATATTTTTCTTGAGATGATAAATAGCATTGTATGTATTTATCATGTAGGATATGATGTTTTGAAGAATGTGTGCATTGTGGGATGGTTAAATGCCACTAATGAGTGAATCACTTTACCCTGGAGAGAGAACACTCAGCTTTGCATTTTCAAGAATACAATATATCTTCATTAGCTATTGTGAACTTACCATACAATAGATCTCTTGAACTTCCTCCTGTCTAACTGTAATAATGTGCCCTTTGACACCACCTCTGCCCCCTCCCCACCCGGGAACCACTTCAGTCTCTGGTGATCACTATTCTTTATACTTTTTTTGAGATCGCTTTTGTTAGGTTCCATACAAGTGAGATCATGTATTTGTCTCTATGTGCCTGGTTTATTTCACTCAATATAGTGTCCTCTACTTCCATGCACATTGTTGCAGATGATGGGATTTCCTTCGTGTTTATGACTTGTCGTATTCCATTGTGGGCACACACACATGCACCCACACAGAGTTTTTTCTTTATTCTTCTTTAACGGATGTTTACTTAATTTTATATTTTAGCTATTGTGGATAGTATGATAATATACACGTGAGTACAAATGTTTTTTTTTCTTTTTCTTTTTTTTTTTTTAAACCACACAGGGATCCTACACAAGGGGAATAGATCCTAATTATGCCAGCAAAGTCTCTATCCCAGTTCCTAAAATAGTCAATGATGGGAAGCGTTCACGGTCAAAAAGTCAGAAGTGGAAGCTGAGAACAAAGGTGGGTTTCATGTCTGGGGTAAGTAGCTGAAAGTGTGGTGTTCCTGTTGACCCCGGAAGGTTGACATCCACAAACAAGGACAGAGGCTCCTGGCAGGTACCACTCTCTGAAGGAGACGAAAGTTCTGTGTTGCTGCTCACATACAAGTCATTCCTTCTACGTAGGCCTTGACGTCATCCTCTGCTGGAGGAGTGGAATTCATTGGGTTGTCCTCTCAGGGGTCTACGTCAATGGCTTTAAGTCATCTATGGAGATTTCAGGGGCTGGGAGCAGGGTCAGCCATGCCTCGGACTCCCTATTGTCCTAGGAGTCCACACACCTCAAGGCTACTTGCGTCTGCTGCTTTGGATTGAGAAGGGCATGTAAAGAGAGTGAATGCTTGTCTAGAATGCCAGATTCCTTGCCTCACTACTGGGTTTGTGCTGCTGTTTCATGGAGGGGAGGATCAGTTACCTATAGCTCTCCTTATCAGTTCTTAGGCATTAATTAATACAGAACAAAGGGAAGAAACTTGGAGCACTGTGCATTTACTATCTAGGCATTGTAGGCACCCCCGAGACCATGAGACTTCTAGTCCATCCACTCTGTTGATGTTCCATTTATTCTGGAATCTATTCAGTCGGTACTAAAAGGATACTTTAATGAGGGGTGGTTTGACTTGGGTGCCCATAGGGAACCTGTGGAGGATAATTTAGAGAAGATTTACCTCATGTTTGTGTAGGGCCAGGCAGAGAACACAGAAAGAGTGGGTGGCCTGTAAAGGATACTGAGACTGATGAACTGAGAGCCTGCTGCCCTCCCAAAGGCCTGGTAGCTATGTAGCTCCAGCTAATTATGCCATTGAGGACTGTGGAATCTGACCTCCCAGACGATTTGAATTTCCAGGAGAAGGGAAAAATCAGAGTTATGTGAAATCTCTTGTATTGCCAGATGTGGTGGCACACATCTGAAATCTCAGCTGAGGCAGGAGGATTGCCTAGGCTACATCGTGAGCTCCCAGCCAGCTTGACCTGGCTCAGAAACAAATACAAAAACAAACAGATGGAACCTCTCATCTTTTTTAAAAATGATAGGTGTTTTCACAAACTACGTAAGCTAAGAAAAGACATTTGTGAATCTTATTTACCTGCAAGTTTTTATCTCCAAGTTGGTTCATCTGTCCGTTTTGTCAATAAAAAAACTGAGGGTCAGAAAGCTCAAGGACCTCCAGCCAGTTGAGTGACAGAGGCACATGTTAAACACAGACACAGACACACACATACACATACACACGCATGTGCGCACACACAAATGCAGGCACACACACACATGCACGCACACACGCATGCAGGCACACACACACACACACACAAACACACACACACACACCCCTTTTCTAAGGCTCTTTTATGTCTAACAAGCTCCATGGGCCCTGGAGATCAGGCAGGTTTGCAGATTCTTCTGGAGTAAGACTTTTAGGTGAGCATCTCTGTGTGGTTAAAGCTTAAGAAGCGTGAGCAGAGGGGCGAAGGCATCTGAGCAAGAGTCCAGGACATGGAGGAGGAGGACGCTAGGTCTGAACGAGACTTCCTGTCTGGTGCAAACACGGTGCAGCTTCGCTTTCACGACAGTCTCACTTTCTTTCCTACAAGTTGAGCACGTCTCCTTCCCAGCCTTCCCTGAGGGCTGGGGAGACGGATGGAAATGGAAGTTCAGTTCAGTCTTCTACACCAGAATTTTTCATGCCTGGCAGGTTGGAGCCATTCAGAAATGGTGTGGTGAATGGCTGGAGGGAAGGAAGGTGGGAAGCAGGAAGGAAGGATGGAAAGAAGGGAAGAAGGAGAAATGAGATGCACAGGGCATCACCCCTACTGAGACTGATAAAACTCATTTTCCCTCCCCGAGTCTCAGATATGTCACCTGTAAGGTGATGAGAGTACTGTGTTGGCAAGTGGTCTGCTTTATGAGTCAGCTGCAAGGACAAGGTCGGGTGTCTATTTTGTGAGATGGTTGGTCAAAGGCAGCTGTAATTTGATCTATGACCATGCCTAGGTGAGCATGTCCTTGCGAGCATGTCTGTGTGAGCTTGCCTGTGTGAGCATGCCCGTGTGAGCATATCCATGTGAGCATGTTCATGTGAGCTTGCTCATGTGAGCTCATTTTCAGTAAAGTTGCGCTCCAGGCAGCACTTGGGATTCAGCCATGAAAGTGCATAGAGCTGAACTGTGGAAAATCCAGAGGTGAAACATGGATTAGTACCCTCATCTTAGCGTTTTCTCTCACAGGTAACTTTAGTGTCTGCTTATGGGCCTGTCCCCTGTCAACCCCAAACAGCAGCTATATCCTTGAAGGGAAGAGTCCGTGGGAGATTGGGGATGGGGGCAGTGCATCTAGGACTCGGGGTGAAGTGCGTGCCACCTTTGACTCCAACTATCTCTTCTTCAGAATGATTACAACTTGTGGAATGCATACCAGAACCAGGAAACCCAGCTGGTGCAGATGGAGGAGAGGAATGTTTTCTGTGGCACCTACAACATCCGCATTCTCTCTGACACGTAAGCACTGGCGTGAGAAGTTAGATCTTTAGGGACCTTTGAAGTACTCCAACTGGCACTTTATAGGCTTTTCTAGACTTTCACTGACTTGGGAAGGCAGAGCTCCTCTACTTAGGCTCCAGGTCTTAACTAGCTAGCATAAGATCCTGTGTGAACAGCAAATCTGCACCATTCTCTACAGCACGGGACACCCTCATTAATTTGAGATATTCTGACCCCCCCCCCCCCAAAAAAAACTTTTGTATAGATGACACACGTGAAATCTTGGGCTCTTTGAAATTTCACTATTGTCTTACTCCAACTTGGGAGCTAATACATGGAGAAAGGTCCTATAAATCCCAGCCAGTGTACAGAGAAATAAAGTCTCCTGTAATTGTGCCACCAAGAGCCAGCCACCATTAATATTTGTCTTAGGTAGGGTTACTATTGGTGTGAAGAAACACCATGACCAAAAGCCACCTGGGGAGGAAAGGGTTTATTTACCTTACATATCCTGAATCACAGTCCACTGAGGGAAACCAAGGCAGGAACTCAAACTGGGCAGGAACCTGGAGGCAGGAACCGATGCAGAGGCCATGGAGGGGTGCTGCTTACTGGCTTGCTCCTTGAGGCTTGCTCAGCCTGCTTCCTTATAGAACCCAGGACCAGCAGCCCAGGGGTGTCCCCACTTACAATGAGTTAGGCCTTTCTGAATCAATCACTAAGAAAATTCCCTGCTGGCTTGTCTACGGCCCTGTCTTATGGAGGCAATTTCAGTTGAAGTGCCCTCCTCTCAGATGGCTCTAGCTAATTTCAACTTGACATAAACCTAGTAAACACAATATTGACCTTGAACCTCCAGAATAGTGTCTTTGAACACATAGCACGTACTTGAAGGAAATGGGATTATATTATACATTTCTGTAACATATTTCAGCAAAACACTCTGGTATCTATTTTAAATATGAAAATGTATTTATAATAATTGTACCACGTGACATCATTTGGATATGCCACAAGAAGTCTTGCTTATCTATCTATCTATCTATCTATCTATCTATCTATCTATCTATCTATTTATTTTGGTAAGGCTGGGGATGGAACATGGCACCTCACACATGCTAGGCCTGTGTGCACCTGCTACTGAGTCATAACCCCCGCCCCAAGAAAGCATTTTAATAGTTTATGTTTTGCCGTACTTTTGGCCTAGGTCCTTTCTCTTTATTCACAAGGTTCTGTAGAGGCTGCCTGTATTTTATTTTCAGTTTGTGTGGGATAGTTTTACTAACTGTTTGGTGATGGCTCCTCTTCAGATGTGTGTGTGTGTGTGTGTGGGGGGGGGTGTTGCCCCGTAGACATGACACAAGGAATCAGGAGATAAATACCAAGAACTTCTCCTAGTCAAAGGGATTTTTGCCTTCCTGTTTGCTGTAGCATTGCCTCCTTACTGTGCGGCCATGGTGTTCTTAATGACAGTGTCCTCTTTCACAGTTAAGGATGGCTCTACTTGGACAAATTATTTGGTCATCCTGTTCATAATACCCAATTGTATAATAGTTTTCTGGTTGGGAAATCAATTCCTCTCACCTGGCAGTAGACTGACTATAAAGCTCACAGTGAGCAAGGGCCACATCACATTCTTGTTTATTGTCAGTGGTACTTATTGGCATAGAGCTCCAATCCTTAGACCCACTCCTTAGATACTGGTGCACACACACAAATACACACATACACATATTATAAATTTACCCATGTCTTTAGGGTTTTATCCTCCTTGGCATCGATTTCTGTGGTATGAGGCAGGGATCATCAGGTCCCACTATCACTTGGCCTTGCCTTCTGAAAGTCCCTACATTTCCTATTATTCCACCAATGTAGGCAAAGTAAGGTGTTGTGGAAGCCCAGAAAGACACTAACTCTTCTTTCCTATAATCCATTCCCTCCGAATCCTGAAACCCAGGAAGGACCAAAACAGAATCATCCACTATAACGGGGGAGATCTGATGGCTGTCTCATCCAATCGGAAGATCCACCTTGTGAACATCATGGAAGGCAAGGAGTTGCCCATCGAGTTCCGAGGCCACGCTGGCAGCATCCGTGCTCTCTTCCTATCTGAGGAGGAGAACATTCTCTTCAGTGGGAGTTACGACCTGAGTATCAGGTGAGAGGCACAAGGTCATGACCCTTGTCCTGCTTAGTACCAGCAAAAACGAGGCTTTTGTGAGAAGCACACATGGCATGCTTCTTCCATTTTGTATTTATTTACAGGTTATTTTTTATTACATTAGTTCTAGAATATCTATAAAAGTAAATATTTTTGCAAGATAAAACCCAAGATTTTATTTACTATTTAAAATTTGAAATAGATTTGTAAGTTAGCAGATGATGGCACTGAAAATCAGAAATCTTCTTTCTTTTTTTCTTTTCTTTTTTTTTAAAAAATATTCTTAAAGATGTAATTTATATTTTTAAAAAAGTAAATTCCTTCAAGGGAAATCAGTTTTTTTATGGGTGTGAAATATAATGTGGAAGCAAAATCATGTTTAAATTGTATATATTCATATATTTTAGTTTTAGAGATTTAAAAAATTTAAAAATTGTGTGTGTGTGTGTGTGTGTGTGTGTGT
>CABHPP010145193.1:17488-37076 GCA_902168425.1 Peromyscus attwateri
TGTGTGTGTGTGTGTGTGTGTGTGTGTGTTTGTGCCTATGGATGGGTACACGGATATGAGCACAGTTGCCCTTGGAGGCTAGAAAAAGGTGTAGGATGCCCGGGAGCTAGATTTACAGACCATTGTGAGCTGTCTGGTGTGGGTGCAGGGAACTGAACTTGGGCTAATGGTTGGGTCATCCTTTCAGCCATTTTAAAGAATGTAATGAACACTCCTGCTCAGACCAGGAAAGAGCCCTTCCCTGACCTCTGAGTCATTTGTCCTCGTTTCTTTTATTTTTTTCAGACGGGTTAACGTTGCCGAAAGTTTTATATTGATTGTTCTCTTGTATTTCTTCATAGCTTTTTCTTCTTGTTTATATATTTTCAAAAATAGTCTCTATTTACTTGTACCCACGTTTCAAGTCAAAACAAATGGAATTGTACTTTGAAAACACTTGGTTCTTGCCCTGGATTGATTTGAGAGTCCCCATACGATGTGTACAGCAGTCATAGTGTATTTGTGTGGGGGCACAGTGTTTCACTGGGTGAATATTTGTGCGGAAGAATATTTGTGTTATTCCTAGTGTTTAGCCCTGAGTGCTGCCACAGATGACCTTGGCTACACCATCTGGTGCCTGTGTGCATGAGCTCTGGGTTAGGTTTTTCTTAAGTGTCTCACTCTGTAACCAGGCTAGACTCGTACTCAAGGCAACCTTCCTGCCTTAGCCTCCTGAATGCTGGGACTGTAGGCATGCAGCATCCTGTCTGACTTTGTGGTGTTTTCCCTAAAGCCCTATCTTGTTCTACTTTTGCCTTTCACTTTCAGATCTCCAGTCTACCTAAATTCATTCTTGTTATGACCTCCTATTGTTTTAAGAGGCTCTTCATTTGTGTCCCCAACTGTCCCAGCACCACTTGGGAAAAAGAAGGTCCTCTTGTATGGCTGGCTGTGTCCTAAGACGCGCATCTCTATCTTGCCATTTCTGGGCTCGAGGTTGTACTTCAGTTTTCTTTTTGTCTTTGCTCAACAATGTTTTAATGACTTTGGTTTTTTTAAAACTTTATATCTAGTAGGGCAAGTCCTGATCTCATTCATCCAGTGGCTCTTCTCTGACTTGGGTTTGGTTTGGTTTATTTTCAGCTTTGTTTTTGGGCATTAGGGAAAGGGAAATGAGCTGCCTGGAACATTCTAGTTCACACCATCCGATCATTATTAGTCTACACAAGGCTTCATTTCTGGTTTTATTTATGTGTTACTCTATCTCATCTCTACCTCTATCTCCCCTCCCACTCCTCAGGGTGCTATCTAATCTCTGGTCTAGTGTTAGGGACAGAACCTAGGACTTCCCAGATGCAAGGCACTGAGTAGAGTCGCAAACCCCTCCTAATCTTTTTCAATGTATATCCACCTTTGTCTCTGAGATAGAGCGTATTACTGGCCTAGAACTCACCTAGCAGGCTAGGCTGACTGGTCAGTAAACCCCAGGGACCTGCCACCTCCCCAACACTCACACTACAAACACAGATCACCACATCAGGCTTTGTATTATGTGGGTTTGGGGGGTCAGAGTCAGGCCCTTGTCTTTTTTACTGAGTTATCTCCCTACCCCCTTCTTTGTTCTGTTTAAAACTCTTTATAACAGTCTTGTGTACTCTTATTAAACCTCGTACTTCTATTCGATTCTGAATGCCATCATAGCCTTGTGTTTTCAAATTGGTTATTGATAGACAGAGGAATGGTTTTGAGTTTTGTAAGTTGATCTGTGTCCAGTAGACTTGCTCACCTCTGTTACTAGTCCTAAAGTGCACATGTGCTGATTTGGATTTTCAGTGAGGATGATTTTATCAGCGCTAACAGTGATAAGACTCTGTTGCCCACTAACTATCTAGCTATCTAAAGAAACCCTTGTAGCTAGAGTTTTTCTGCCTGGCCCACAGTCAGGACAAATCTCTGTCAACCGCCAGTCCCACAGCCGCTCAGACCCAACCAAGTAAACACAGAGACTTGTATTGCTTACAAACTGTATGGCCGTGGCAGGCTTCTTACTAACTGTTCTTATATCTTAAATTAATCCATTTCTATAAATCTACACCTTGCCACGTGGCTCGTGGCTTACCGGCATCTTCACATGCTGCTTGTCATGGCAGCGGCTGGCAGTGTCTCCCTCTGCCTTCCTGTTCTCTCAGTTCTCCTCTCTGTTAGTCCCACCTATACTTCCTGCCTGGCCACTGGCCAATCAGTGTTTTATTTATTGACCAATGAGAGCAATTTGACATACAGACCATCCCACCGCAAACCCTATACAGTAGGATCCTCTGGACCTTCAGAAAATCTCTTAACCCCACCCCACCCCATTTCTGCAGATACTGGGATGTGAAAACTGGAGCTTGCATACGAAACTTCTATGGTCACCAGGGGACAATCACTTGTCTGGATTTATATAAGAACAGGCTTGTATCTGGAGCAAAAGATGGACAGGTGAAAGGTGAGAAATTTGACTTAATTTTCTTTCTTCCTCTCCTCCCTTTCTTCTTTTCCCTCCTCTCCACCTTAGCACAGGGTCTCCTGATATATATAGCCTGGGCTTCTTTGAACTCAGGATCCTCCTATGGCAGCCTCCAGGGTTCTGGAATTTCAGGCACATCCACCCCACTCAGCTTGTACTTCACTCGTTTCTATAACTAGTCCTTATATATTGTCTATCTATTCATACATCTGTCCATCTATCCATCCAATAATACTTCAGAATCCCCTGCCTAGGGAATGGCATCACCCACAGTGGGTGGATCATCTCACCTTAATTAATGTAATTAAGATAATCCCCAAAAGACATGTTTGGAGGCCCATCACCAAGGTGATTCTAGATTTTGTCAAGTTGATAATTAATAATTAACACTACCATCACAACCACTGGGACAAAAAATTAGCCACAATCAGAGCTACAAAGAGAAGAAGTAGGGATTTGAATTGAAGACTGTCTGGCTCTCAGTCATGTGCTTCTAACCGCATGCAGTGTTCAAAAGGAATATAGAAATAAGAGTAAATTAGGAAAAGCTCCATCAGCAGGACGCCACTTGGGTGTGATCTTAAGGATGAGTAGTTTCATAGGCAGATAGTGGAAGATGTTCCAAGCAGAGTGAACAAGGACAGACAGACGTGTGTGAAGAGGAAGAAGACTGTACTGAGTACCTCCCATTGTCTGTTGTGGCTGGACTGCTGTGTGCGGTATTGGATAGTCTTCTAAGATTGTTTGGGGACCAGTTGTAGAGAGCTTTCTGCATCACAATGCAAAACTGAACCTTAAAGCCACAGGTGTGTTTTCACCCGTGGACCCGACACGATCTGATATGCACTTTAGACAAGAACTCAGATGAGTTTGGAAGACCTTGGAAGAGGGTGACTATGAGGAGATGGGGGACAAATGAAGACACCTTGCACCCTAAAAAACTGCCAGGGTGCCTTCAAAATACTTGAGAAAACTTAGGTGGATGTAGCTTCATATTCAATGGCCCAGGTGAGAGACTTCCAGAATGGTAATTTCCAGGACTTTCTCATCAACTGGATCTAAAAAGAAGGCTATAAAAGCAAGTAATAACGCCATTAAAAAAAAACAAAACAAAAACCAGGCTGCCAGGCATCTAAAAATACAATTCATGGAAATAACAAAGACTTATAGGGAGAGAACAAGGTAGGGAGAAAACAGAGGGGAGGTCATGGGTTCAGTTTTAGACATGTCAAGTATGGCCGGCAGGGCAATGCCCAAGCAAAAATGTTTACACCCTAACACTTGGAGCTGGTGGTGATCCTATCTTGTGCTAGGCTGTGATCCCCATAAAAGCTCATGTGCTGGAAGCTTGGTCACCACTGTGGCAAGTGGAAGTGACACAGGACCTGATTGGGAAGTTTTGGGGCCAACTTGGGGCACTGCCCACAGAAAGGATTATGGAATCCAGTGGCTCTCTGGCATCCAGTTGGGCAATGTTCCTACACACACACACACACACACACACACACACACACACACACACACACACACACGAGCGCTCGCATTTCTACCATGATGTGATACAGCCAAGAGAGCCCTCCACAGAGCTGAGCTGATGCTAGTTGGTACCATGCCCTGGAACCTTCAAGCCTTTGAGCTGAATAAAGTCTTCTCTTTGTAAATACATACGTCAGGTATTTTGTTAAAGCAACGGCATATAGACTAAAATGCCTTGGGAAGCAAAAAAAGGATTTTTTTTTTCAGATATGATTAAGTGAATGACTTTAGGATGTGGAGATGATTCTAGATTATTGATGGTGGGCCAATGTATTCATGTGGAAAGCACACATACAGTGTGAGGGCTCACCTCACAGAAATGGCCAACGGAATGCCTGGGTTTTAGTTCTCGGCTTTCCCGCGTGGTCCTTTTCTAACTTGAAGTTCCTGAACTCTAGGCCTCCGTTTCTTCGGCTGCACAGGGTGGAGTAGAGACAGTGTTTTGCTCTGTGAGGGTGAGAACACGCGGCAGACACTTTAGTTCCTTGCTCCTTGTGAACGCTTTGCCGTCTCAGATACGCCATCCCTCTTAGGTGACTTGTTCTTCCACTTCAGGACAAAAGCACCTCTGGGGGCTGGTGAAGTAGGGCTTCTTTCAGCATCCATCCCGGGACTTGTGGTTCCCCACCTGGAGCATCTGGTAGCTGTACCTGCTCACATATCCACCCCCTCCCATCCCCACCTAACCCCGGCTCTAACACAGTCTGCAGAGGAGTAGCCGCAAACCCACCCTCATCTGTGAAAACGATGCCCCAGAACCCCAGGGTCCCAGTCAGAAATACCTAGAAAAGATGACAACTCACCTTCTACTGATGGAAGGTGTGGGCCAGGAAGAGAGCTCCTGGCAAGGGTCATGACACTAGGAATGCCTTGGTCTTCACGAACCATGTTCAACAGCAAGCCCAATTCAGGCTTATCGCACATCGGTTGCCCAGCGCGGCAGTTCCAAGGTAGAGTTCCAGGGTCAGAGCGAAGGCCTTCCGCATTGCTGGTTTTCCCAAGGGTCTGTTGTCAGGGGACTCTGTGCCGTTGCTGGTGAGTCTGGAGGGGTTCCAGCAAGGTGAGGGTTTCTGGGGAAGATTCAGTAAGCTAAGCAGCAGAACTTCACTGTAACCTTCTCCCCTTCAGAATGGGACATAGACACAGCGAAGTGCCTGAAGACATTTAAACACAAAGATCCCATCTTGGCCGCCAAGATCAGTGAGAGCTACATCGTGAGCAGCTGTGAGCGAGGCACAGTCAAGGTGTGGCATATTGCCACAGCTCAGCTGCTAAAGGTGAGTAGGCAGTGAGTAGGAACATTGGTGAAGAGTTACAGCCAGCAACCAGGGAATCCCAGAATCACTCAAGGAAGGGTCTCCAAAGGCATTCAAGGTAGGCCAGGATCATAGGTTCCACCTCCACATCATGCTCCGCATTATCCAACAGTGGGTAGATGAAGGCTGCGTAGAATATGAGCCCCAGGGCCTTGTAACAGAGGCAGAGGTAAAGTACCCTTTCCTCTTCTGGAATATCCTGCCCTGGCCTGAGGGGTGGTCAGGGGATGAATACATTTTCCCCCCAATAAATTAAAATTATTTTCTCTTTTTCTAAGGAAGCCCCACCACCAATTATATCAGAAAAAAAAAAGAGTGTTGGAAAAGTAGTCTTTGTCTTTGCTGATGATAAGAGAACACCCGACATCTTGAAGGCCGTTAGAGGTTGTCTTGGTCCATTGTTTTGTTGTTCTAACATAGAAGTTTATTTAGCTCCTAGTTCCGGAGGCTGAGAAGTCCAAGAGCGGTGCTGCCATCTGGTAAAGGCCTTTGTGACGGGCCATGCCACAGTGGAGAGCATCGGGTGGTGGGACAGAGAGAGCATGGCAGAGACCACTGCCCTCAGAACCAAGTCTCTCCTGGGACAAGCTACAGGTCTGAGGGTTCAACTTCCAACACCTGAATTCTGTGGGGTGCATCCAAACTCCAGCATGTGTCCACCAACATTCGTGCTGGATTTGGACTCCTGGGTTAAGTGGGTACTGGGCAAGATCTGGCTTGTGCCAGGACCACAGGACCACAGTGAAACGTAGGATGTTTCCACCTCAGTCCTGTCATTGTGGTTGAGCCTCGGCTGCAGGCACAAGAATGCCCACCTCCACCCTTCTGAGTCATGGCGAAGAGCTGAGGATGACGGCAGAGAAGAGGGTCTTCAGGCCTCTCTGTGCTCCAGGGAGACGGCCTCTGTCCCAGCCACTGACCCACCAGGACAAGAACTTACCTTACTCACATTTCTCCTGGGTGGGGAGGAGCCTGCGGCCAAGAGGGAGGCCCAGGCTTCTCTGGTCTTAGAAGAGAAGTTAAGTCAGCTGAGGATATCAAGTGAGGGACAGTCCCGGAGGCGTGGTGAGGGTCTGAGAGTGGTGGCATCTTTTCTTGCAGACTCTCACTGGGCACGAGGGAGCTGTGAAATGCCTGTTCTTTAACCAATGGCATCTCGTCTCTGGAGGTGCTGATGGCCTGGTCATGGCCTGGAGCATGGTGGGAAAGTATGAGCGGTGCCTGATGGCCTTCAAGCATCCTAGGTAGGTGCTGGGGAGTGGAGAGGTGACTGTGGCCTTCCCTCCTTTTCCTAGTACTGTGGAGAGTGCAGTCTTCAGTGGATGGGTCCCCGTGTACTGCTGCTCTCCTGGCCCTTCTTTTCCTCATCTCACTCTGCTTTCTTCCCATCTGTTACCCATTTCTACCACCATCCTTCCTTCCGGACAGTCTTTCCTACCCTAGCTTGTTTCTCCTAAGAAGTAATAGCACTAGATACACATTTTGAGAAGTTGTTGGGGGAAAAGGGGGTGGAGTGAGAGTAGTCTCCCTATGTAGCCCAGGCCGGCTTTGAACTGCTGAGATTACAGAGAACACGCGACACACGATAGCATCACATCTGTTAGCTATCTGGCGCACTGACGGATTGTTCCAAATAATGCCAACTCTAAACTTAGAATTCCCGAACTTGGCCTTTCTGCCAGGAAATGTGCTCACAAAACCTTAAAATGATCCACATGTCAAAGTTTAAAAAATAACAAAAGACATTTTAAAAGTTTATACTTCAAAGTCTATGGACTGAGTTCTTCTCCAAGATTACAAATGGCTTTGTTTTCCATTCCAGTTCAAATTCAGTGCTGATGGCTGCTGGGCACCTATTAAGAAGTTTTCTGAGGTCACAGCTGGGCTCACTTGGAAAGGCTATTGTGGCCGATTAATGATTCCGCTGTGCCTACAGTTTTATAGACTACACAGATAATGCTTTTCACCCTCAATGCATTAAAGTGCCAGGAAACACAATACTGTATTACTTGATTAAAAGAGCAAGTGGATTCCCTAGAGGGGGTCTATCTGAGGATAGCTGTTTAATAAGTCAGGCTCTAGATTTCCTGATAATCCTCATACACTGGCCTTGTGAGAGGTGTATAAGATATGCGTATACACGGGTATGCTCTTTGTGGTACACGATGAGTATGTTATTAGCAGGTGAGTGCCGGGAAATACCTATGCTCAGTGAATTGACCTAATCCCCAGCAAGCCTTTTAGTGTAGCACCTAGACAATCAAATTGCTACTTCAAGGAGAAAGTCAGCTTTATGATGTCTCCTGAAAACGATTAACTATATGTTTTTTACAACCTTCTAAACAGCATCCAGTAAGACGTAGTGACTGGCAAATAATGGTTTCAGCAAACCTGACAGTTTGGTTGTCATCTCGTTAACCCATGGGCCTTCTGTCTGCTAGCAGACAGCTTCAGATAGCGCCGCTCTTGCTGGACATACCATTCATATGTGTTATCTAAATATTTTAAATTAGATTTCCTCACTTTATTTTATGTGTGTGTTTTGCCTGCGTATAAGTATGTGCACCATGTGAACTTGGTGCTTGGGGAGGTCAGAACTGGAGTTACAGGTAACCACATGTAAACCATCATGTGTGTGCTGGGAACCAAGCCCAATTCTCTGCAAGGGCAACAAGTCCTCTTCCTCATTGAACCACCTCTCCAGCCTCATATTGGTTTTTGTTTTTTTTGTTTTTTTTTTTTGTTTTTTTTTTTTTTTTTGGTTTTTTGAGGCAGGGTTTCTCTGTGTAGCTTTGTACCTTTCCTGGAACTCGCTTTGGAGACCAGGCTAGCCTCGAACTCAAAGAGATCCGCCTGGCTCTGCCTCCCGAGTGCTGGGATTAAAGGCATGCGCCACCACCGCCCGGCTCATATTGGTTCTTGATACCTGGCATGGACACAGAAAAACCATAGCTACCTGGAGGATGTGACTAACGCTTTTGTTTGGCATCCCCTCCAACCCTCTGTAATGGTGTTAGCTAGATACAAGTGCTCAAAAATATTTGATTGGCAGCAAGCATTCATTTAGAGATTGCTTTTCTGGAGAGTTCTAGTGATTGGATTGAGACCCATCTTTTGAATATGGTATAGACAGTTACTATGTTAGGGTCTGCAGATCACCCTACAAAAGACCACCACTCACATATACAAAAGCAAGAGTGTTTATTTCTCAGAGAAGAATTCCTGCATGCTGGGGTCAGCCACACAACACAATGGTGATGACCCCCAGAGAAGCTCACAGGCTCCTTTTACAGACAACCAGGAGGGGATTACGTCATCCTAAACATGACTGGCCAATCGAGCAACAGCCACACTAATATGTTGGCAGGGGCTGTAGGTGCTGAATCATGCCTGGTATGCAACATCTCCCTCACCTGCCTAATCAGAAACAGAAACTGAGACATAAACAGAAACTAAAACTTAACTGAAACTCAGGCCTAGTAGGGGCTGGGCCAGGAGATGCCCACCATGGTGCTACCGTGGCCTCTCAACTATCTGGGAGAGGAGCTAGAGAAAGGCATCTCCTTTTTGAGTTCAATTATGTTTTCAACTAAAATTATGATTTTTTGATTACAGTGTGGGAGAAGAATATGGGAGAAGAAATCTGAGCATGGAGAGTTGGTTTGACAGATGGTGATCTTATTCTCTGTTTTTTTTTTTTTTTTTTTTTAAATAATCTTCAATGTCTTTTCCACAATTCATACCATAATTAACTTTTTGCAATTTATAATGGAGACATAGTTTTCATGATGTTAAATTCACTACATTCATACGTAGCAGTTTAAAGTACATTCACGATGTTGGACAGCTGTTTAACTATCACCATTATCTACCCATAGAACTTCCCATCTGTCAGCAGGAATGTCCCCTAGTTCCTTCCTGACATAGTTTCTGGAACCTTCTCTCTTCTTTTATTTCCTTTTCAGTGCTAGGAGTTGAGCAGGACCTCACAGCCCCGGCCAGCACCCCGGGCCACACCCATAGCCCAGGCCAGCACCCCGGGCCACACCCATAGCCTTTCTTCTCTTATTTTCTCCGTCAGTGTTCGTAAAGTCTCACTGTTGACTGTCTGTCAAGGTCTGTCGATCTTTTCAAAGGACTAGCTTTTGGTTTCATGATTTGTTCCATTTCTTTAATTCTCAACCTAATTAACGTATGCTATCAGGTTTTACGATTTCTTGCCTTCTTCTGCTTGATTTTGATTTGTTTTTTCTTCTTCTAGTTTTAAGGTAAAGGGGTCGATTACTGATTGGAGAAATGTGCACATTCGTAGTATAAAATTTCCCCCAGCATTATTTTAGCTGTTTTGTTTTTAAGACAGGGTCTTGTTCTGTAGCTCAGGCTGCCCCCAAACTCAAAGTCTACTACTTCAGCCTCCCGAGTGTTGGGACCGCAGGTATGCTTTGACATGCTGTATTTTCATTCATTCATTGCAAAATATTTACTAATTTTCTTTCCGATCTCTCCTTTGACCTGTCTTAGTACGCTCTTCCACCTGCACAGAACATCAAGGGTAGCTGGGGGCGGGAGCTTAAGGCTCTCTCAGACCTTTCCTGAGCATGAGCTGGACATTGTGGATGTTAGATTCTGGGGGATAGGCTGGAGATTTTTGAGGCCCCTGGACCTCTCATTCCCTGGCATTTCCTGACTTTTTAGTTAGTGTATCATTTGCCCCAGTGACTTTCTAGTTCCTCAGGTAGCAAGAGCCCAGTTATCCACCTGAGACTTTCCAGCAAATGCCCCTCGGGTAGCAGATCCAACACTGAAAGAACTCTTGGTAACGAAGACAAAGCTTTTGAGAGAGTCTTCCAAGAACCCTTAGACAGTCCAAATAACTCATCATTAACACAACCTGTCTGCTTCTTTCTTGTGCCAAGAATGTGGCTATTTTTTCCCCTCACTACCACTCAAGTGAAGAATGGACTAGAGTCAGTTAACATGGCACAAAACACGCCATTCTTACCTACTCTAAGACCATTTTTCATGTCAAAATGCTCCTTAGGCTGCTGCAAACTTTCTGCAATTTTCCCATGACCCTGAAAGAGTGGATTCTGACAGTTTTTTTCAGTTTGTGTTGCTGTTCCAAAAGGGTGGAATTTTGTAGTTTCCATCTCCACCGTCTTCACTGATGTTACTCTCTGAGTAAAGGTCAGAAAGAGCAAAGCAGGAGATATCTACTGGGCAGATAAAACCCAAAAGGAGTCTGAGCTAGTAGTCTAATACCCGTAACCACCACTGCGTCAGGTACTGGGCAAACTTAAAAAAAAAGTCAGCTAATTAAATTGTCACAGAAATTATATGAGGTAGAAATGACGATTCCTTTCCATGGGGTGTGAGGTGTGTATGGGGGGGGGTGAGGGAAGACTGGGAGGCTGAGGTGCTTCCTCAGTGATGTGCAGCAAGTATGTGGTGGCGTCAGGTTTCATGGTAGATGTCTGACTCTGAAGCAGGTGTAACCATAGGCTATAATGGCACAGGTCGAACTACCAAATGTCACAGGAACCTGGGGGAAGTGTAGGTCCAGCTCAACAAAGTCAAGAAAGACAGCGAGGCAAACCCTTTTGTGCAGGACACCTCTGTTCCAGTGCTGGATAACTGCAGGGGCAGACTAAGAGGTGCCTAAGCTTTCGAAGCACCGGGACTTCATTGGATGTTTAACTATTTGAATAAAAGCCTAGTTTGATATCTTCCACCTCCACCTAAGGAGGAATCCAACTCACACTGGCCTCATGGCTGTTTTTAGAGATCCCGATCATGTATCTGCTTTCTGAGGTCTTTGCTGTTTCTCTTTTGATAATTGTTAGGTCGCTGAAGAATCTTCACTTGGCCCTGAGATCAACCAAGGTTAAAGTCCAAAAGGGTAGACTTCGTTCTTTTAACATTTCTGTAGCAATGGCCATACTCTGAAGATGCAAGTCACTTTTAGAATAACTATATATTTAAGAACTGCTACAGGCTAGGTACTGTGCTATGTGTTGAGCATTCGGCGATAAGTATGACATGAGTTGTTCCCAAGAGAATCTGGCAGTGTATGTGAAGTGTGTATACATATGTAGTGGGGAGGAAATGGAGAGAACTCTGTTTTGTTTTGTTTTTTTCTTCTTGTTGTTGTTAAACAAAGTGACAGATGAATTAGGCCTTGGCTGGCGATTTCTCATTGCTCAAATGAACCACCCAAAGCTGGATGGGCTGTAAAGAAAAGAGTCTTATTTAACTCATAGTTTTGGATGCTTGAAGACCAGGCAGCCCTGTCTGTCCAGCCTGTGGTAAGGGCCATGTTGGTGGCATCTCAACACAGTGGTGACCCAGGAAGGACTGAGTGTGTGAAGTGGCCTTGCTTTCTAACAATGCCTTCCTCAGTTACTAACTGGAGATGTGTACAAACTGGCAGCTGCGTCATCAGGCTGAGAGTGGGGCCTCCCGTGATTTAACTAGGTCCTGCCTCTTCAAAGTTTTTCTTAACATGGCTACCTCAGAGACCAATATTCCAGCACATGAACCATGTGGGGATATACATGACCCATACATATGCCATAGCAGATCTGGGTGGGTAGATCTTAACCAATAGGCTTGCTTTGCATGCAAGATCTAGCAAGTTGATGTGATTACATTCAACTAATCAACGCCATCAATAAAAAAGGCATTGCATTTGTCAGAACTGAATAAACCAACTTGAACCCTGTAGTTGGGGCAAGACTGTTTTGGAGGCCTCTATCTGGGTTTTTGCCTGGTTCCCTCCTTGCCTATTGGCCACCACAAAAGACACAAATCTCATCCCAACGAGTGTATAATTTTCTTTAAGGATATTCATTGTTGGAAGGAATGAAAGTCACTCATTAAAGACTGAAAAAGAGAGTCTATACATTTAAGACTTCTGTTTATATAAAACTAATCCTTAGCCTTATACTGTTCTTTCTTACATAACAACACTGTTCTAAATGGGATCAAAAACCAACTCTCAGTATAAATAAGTAGCTAAGACTCAAATTGCATGAAAAAAAATAAATGGCCATCTGATGTATCAACCCTCTCTCCCCAACTTCCCCCTTACAAGCCTGAAGCAGCGTCCTTTCTCCTTGGCTGACCTGCGGCCTGGGACTAAATTGCAAACAGCTGCAGGGTGGGGATGGGATGGCTGATGGTTAAGGATTTAAATCTAGAATTATAAAAGATGGAACGTATCTCAAAGGTAGACATGGCTCCTATCTCCCAAATGCACACAAACACTACAGACCACGAGAGAATCCCAGAGTCTTCCAGAAGGTGGGTACTGCCTGTTTGTTGCTCTGTTTCCTTCCAGGGAGGTGCTGCAGGTGTCTCTTCTGTACCTCCGAGTCATCAGTGCCTGTGGAGATGGCAAGATCCGCATCTACAACTTCCTCAACGGGAACTGTCTGAAGGTGATAAAAGTTGATGCCAGAGGTGACCCCGTGCTATCCTTCTTTTATCAGGGCAACAGGTGGGTGGTAGGCAGGTGTGGGGGGCGGGACCATGGACAACAGGTGGGTGGTAGGCAGGTGTGGGGGGCGGGACCATGGACAACAGGTGGGTAGTAGGTAGGTGTGGGGGGCGGAACCATGGGCAATGCTGTGTGATTTGCTTTTTCCTCCTCTGGGACTCTGGATTCATTGGCGGAGCAGAATAGGCCATGCTTCCCTCCAGCTTGGCTATAGGAAGTGTCTCTGGTGGGACTAACTGGTCTTTGCCCCAGACTTAGTGATCAGGGTACAGTCAGAGCTGTGTTTACTCTTAAGGGTGTCATGATGCCCAGCTTGGATGATCTCCTTTGGGTTTGAGTAAATAGAAACCTGGTGGAGATTTCTCAACAGAATCTGACTCCTCAAACTCCATTTCAGCATTTCCAGCCCAAACAAGATGCTTTTCTAGAGTTTACACTACAAGTTAAAGTCTTAAAATTACACTATTTAAGGAGG
Organism: Peromyscus attwateri; assembly: GCA_902168425.1. Lineage (NCBI taxonomy): Eukaryota > Metazoa > Chordata > Mammalia > Rodentia > Cricetidae > Peromyscus > Peromyscus attwateri. The sequence continues at coordinate 30,802 of CABHPP010145193.1, forward strand.
AAACACACATACACACACACACAGCACCCACACCCACACCCCACGCACACATGCACACACACTTCAGTTTCTTCGTATAGTTTCAAGAAATCTAGACACACAAAGAGGAGAGCAGCTTACTTTGTGCAAATGAAAAAAAAAAGTAAAAGAAATGAGTGGGAGATGGGAAGTGTGCTGGGGTGGAAAATGTGAGTTCCAAACCTTTGTCCACTGGGGAGTGAGAGTGAGGATTAGAGGCAACAGAAATCACCATGCTTTATAAAATGTCTCCATTATGTCCAGAGATCCTAGAGGGTGCTGTGAAGCCAGTGGGGCTTTGTGTGGGAGCTCAGCAGAGGAGAGGAGACATCCCCATTGACAGTTTTTTTTCCCCAAGGATAAAAACAGAAACACTGAGTCTAGACACTAAGCTTAAAAAAGAAGAGTGAATTTCCAGACATCTCCCTGCAGAGCACCTAAGCTTTTGTTTGTCTTGGGCATCCTAGGTACTTGGCACTCCAGAATTAGCAATTCACTGAAAAGGTATTCCACCCTGAGCAGTGAAGCCATCAGAACACGTGTCCCTTTCATGATTAATTCACAAAGAAAAGAGTCACAAAACTACCACCCTTGCCTGAGGTGCCACTGCTTTCTCCTGGCAACGCCCTGAACCAGCCCAGTCCTATGGTCCTTGCCTGGCCCCGGCTCCCCGAGCCTAGGGATCGGGTAGGACACAACTGCAATGTATGTTTTGGTGGCCTCCATGCTCCTTTTGTGGACACTCTCATTTTGGTTCCAGGATGGTGGTCCAGACGGACAGCAATATCCTCATGTTCCAGTTTGAAAACGTAAAGTGGCAGTACAGCATGGACAAAAACAAAGGAAAGAAGAGTAAGGATAAGGAGGAGGAGAGGGAAGAAACCAGCATCGGGGATGGGCATTCCAAGTCCAGTACTCAGGTTCAGAGCCTGAGAGATTCAGTGTCCAGTAAACAGACTATGGCCCAGGAATTCTCATTAAATAAACCTCAGAAGTCTCAAGTTCATCTGAAGCCAAACAAGAAGGTCTCTTCAGGTAAAACATCAAGATCATTGTGATTTCAGTGATAATCAGTGGGGACGAGCTGTGCGTGTGTGTGTGGGGGGGGGGGGGTGGGTGGGGGTGGGTGGGTGTGTTGATAGAGTCAGGGAGGGGGGACTATTATGGATATCATGGACATTTAATTAAGCTATTACTTATTATGTCCTCAGGGGAGACACAAAGTTACTATACACAGGAAATTGTTCTATACAGAATATGTTATCATTAGACTCCTGAGAGAGAATCCATGCACCTGAAGATGTTAGTTATATGGCAGGTGTGTGTGTGTGTGTGTGTGTGTGTGTGTGTGTGTAGTTATGTAGGTGGGGGTATGGACATGGTCCCATGCTATTTATGACATCTAAAGAGCAAATCATATGTGGGTTAGACTAGCAAGACTCCTTCATGCTACCTGTCCTCTGTGGCATGAAGCTGGACCCAGGATCTACAGAGAACAACAACAGGTCACCTTCAAGAACATCACACTGCAAATGACCAGTTAATTCTGGAGAAACTGGGAGTTTCAGATGCTTAAAGCTTGATATTCTGTAGGAAGGATCTGTGGAAGGGGAGCCATGATGGAACCCAGATCTTGGAGCCAGGCTGCTTAGTGCCAGTGACAAGGATCATACAGTGGTATCTTGAGTAAAGACCAGTTGAATTATTGCTGTATCCCCACTACTCAGGTCTAATCAAATTACCTACTGACTGTGGTTTCTTCTTCAGTCTTAACCTAATCATGTTAATAGAGATTTATGACCAAGGAAAACCAAAGACACCCCAGAAGGAAGGCAGGAAGAGAGCTGGTGATGTTGGGGAAGATGGGCTAGAGAATCTGGAAGCAAAATCTGCAGGTGAAGAGAAGATGAATAGTGATATTTCACTTTGAAGAAGAGCTTAGGTCTCTCCCGCCCCCCAATCTCTCTCCTTGTTTTTCAGCCTAAACTTCTGCTTCTTTGGGAATGGTGAGGTTATGCTTTCTTCAAAGAAGGACTGGCTTCCCACTGGTTCCTACTAAGAGGGATCAGTTTCTTGTCTCTTTAGTAACTCAAGGCTATGGAGTGAAAGCTTTTCTAAGCGCCTCACCTGTTTCTTGTCTCTGCCTCCCAACCGGCTCCCTCTTGCATTGTGTCATTTGGATTAATGGGCACATCAGAAGAAGGAAGAGGGGGTCAGGCTGGTTGGAGGGGATTTCTTGAGAGAGGAGAGAGATTGGAGTGTGTGTGGAGAGGTGTGTGTGTGTGGGGGGGGTGAGTGTGTATGGGTGATGTATGTGAGACAAGTAGATGAGGGAGAGGGTGATAGGAATGAGATTTTAATGATGATGCCTCTGATGGTTTTGAAAGGCATTGGCAAACTTTTCAAATGTTTTTTTCTAATTTTTTGATAGTAGTAATGTTCCTTTGAAAAAAATCCCCACACAGACTGGTTTCAAAGTGAGTCAAACAATTAAGATTTAATGGTCTACCCTAAACATGGGCATCTTACATTTGTGCATACATACAGTTGTACCTACAGAGTGGAGTCCTAGGAATAAAACTGCTGAGCTAAAGGGCACATACACTTAAAAACTAGAGAGTTATTGTCATGGTTGAACTTTTAAAAAAAAAACAAACTGCAGAATCAATTTATACTCCCATTAACACTGTGAGTGCCCTCACCACATGCAAGCCAGCTCTGGGGATTGCCTATCTCCTCATTCCTGTTTATGTGATGAATAAAAATGGTATTTGCATTTCGTTAAGGTTCATTATTAACAAATAAAATGTCCATCAGAGTAGACAATGGTAAATAGTAAACCCAACCTACCACTATCGATATTATATAACAGCTAAGATTTATACCGTGAAGATCTGTATGTGTATCAAATTGCAGATCTAAGATATATTACCATACCAAAAAAAAATCAGAAAACCCTACCACAACAAAATCCCCAGAATAATGAAAAAGAAAAAAAATACATGTTTCCTGAATTTGGAAGGAGAAGGGAAGATTCTGACAACCGAATTATCCCAGTGTTTTATGTTTTTATAAAACACTGTTTAATTAGCAAAGCAAAGATCAGGAACACTTGGAGTTTAACACTACCCTCATCTGTCCCTTTTGGGACACCACCCAATGGCCAAAGGAAATTATATGCATAATACCTGGTTGCTGTTCCTTTCATGGCAGAACTCTGGGTTTGCATTGTTGATAGGCTTCAGACAGGCAACTGATTTCTCCTTTTCTTGACTCAGTTATTTTTGAAAACAAGGACCTTGTTTTTCTGGAGGGACTAAAAAAAGGCAAAATGAGAATGATATAAGAGATCTAGGGGCTAGAGAGATGGCTCAACAGTTAAGAGCACTGGCTGCTCTTCCGGAGGTCCTGAGTTCAATTCCCAGCAACCACATAATGGCTCACAATCATCTCTAGTACAATCTGATGCCCTCTTTTAGCATAAAGTCATAGGGCACTCATATACATAAAATAAATGAATACATCTTTAAAAACAAAAAAAACCCCAAATGTTTAAGAAAAAAAGAGAGAGATCTAAATCGATCCAAGAGGACATCTTTGTTAACTGGATGGTCTTAGATACCTCAACTATAAAGTGGTTTGTAGAAAGGATTCTGTTGTTCTGGTGAACATTTCAGATTCATAACTATTGGTCAGAACATTCTGGCGACTCCTCTTTAGAAATCTAGTTTTAGCCATGCTATGATACATTGCATTAGGCAGGAGTGACATTCTTAGAATCTAGGCCTGATTCTGGGAAACATAACTGAAGCTGGTTAATTAAATGAGAATTGATCTTTGCAGTATGATTATTGATGACAATGTAGGTATGCTATAAATCTGCAAGACCTATTTTATGGGAGTCATGAATGAGATGCGAGAGTCATTCTCACAGGAATTTTTGAACATGTGTGGAACATTAGAATTACATAGGCTGTCTTCAAAATATGACACCCTACACAAATATTAGTATAGTCATTAGAAACAAGCCCTTTCTGCTGTCGTCATTTCTGATGTCACCTGGCATGTTTGTTGGCATGCCTTTTGGGCAACAAAACCTCAGTGTGCCTAGCAGTTAGAACGGCTTTGGCTTTTCTGTATAGATGGTCCCTATTTTCCATGGAATGCTGATGTGCCTTTGTTTTCTTTTTGAAGAAGCAGATGATGGGCTAAGTCCTGGAGATCAAATCAGTCATCCAAAGAAAAAGTTCTGGAAAGTCCCTATGACACCTGACCGATTCCTTCTGACTGTCAATGCTCTGCAACAAGCCCACAACTCTGAAGAGTTTGCTTATCCCCACAGGCCCCGAACTCCAGTCATTGATGCCTGGGGGCCTTCCATTCCATATCCAAGGAAAGTCCTAAGTTTCAAAGGAAAATCAACGCAACATGCAGTTGATCAGCTGCGATCCAGCAACCTTTCCACCAATGTGAAACAAACCAATATTCCCCTTGAAATTCAGAAACTGCAGCCCAACTTGAAAAAATCCTTGCATAGTCCCAGAGTCCAGTCCACCATACCCGAGCCCATACTGATCCGTTCCAGAGTCTCTGATAGCCCAAGGGGCGAGGAGCACTTGACCAGTTCAATTGATGGGGCAAAGCGCCGTGTTGGCCCCCTGACCAGCATGCAGGTCATTAAACCAAACCGAATGCTCGCTCCTCAGGGTGGCACAGCCACCCTGTCTCTCAAGAAAGAACGGCCACGTTTCTACACAACCCTGGATCCTCTTAGAATGAACACCGGGTTCATGCTGCTGACTGTGAAGGAGGAGAAAGAATATGGAGAAGCCAAGATGAAGGAATATCAAGCTAGTGAATCCACTAAAGTAGTCGACCCAGGTAAAGCCAGCAAAGCTGCGTGGATTCGTAAGATCAAAGGCCTGCCTATTGATAATTTCATGAAGCAAGGGAAAACAGCGGCTCCCGAACTTGGACAAAATGTGTTTATCTAACCAGGCTTGGGAAATTATAGTACCATTACAACAAACAGAAAACCAAGTGAGCGTTGGTGTCTGGACCTTTCTTTTCTTTTGTCTTTTTTTTTTTTTGAGATTCCTTTGGCAATTCACACGAACCTTTCTAGGAATCAAAGAGCACATAGATTACACTAAGACAAGAGGAGATGGGGAGAGAGTGCCATCTACCTTCCACTTAGTGAGATGAAGGCAAGTTCACGGATGGGTGTCTGTGTGAGGAGGTCATCACTGGCAGGTAGATGCCATTCATCACTACCAATTTAGGATCATCATAGCTTCTGGAAACTTTTAAGTGAATATCAGGATAATATAAAGAAATTTCCTGGTATTTTTGCATAGAATGAAGCTCAGTTCTGGTAAAGAGGGTGGGGAGCCCAAAAGGTTGAGTTGTATTTAGAACACTGTATTTGATTTTACTGGTTGGAACAAACTGCATCAGATGAAAATGAAGCATATTCATATTTGATACAAAAAGAGCCACTAATATCAAGTATATTGAGGCTCCTATTTAAATACTTAGGGGGTGGTGTCAGGGACAAAATAGATAATTTTGAAGAGTAGCTCACCAGCAGGGATATAGCTCACTGCCGGCCTCAGGACCTACATAGAGTACAGTCCCCACACAGAGCCAGTCAGACCTCCTTCATTATGACCCAGCTCTTGGGAGGCTAAGGCAGGAGGTCTGAGCACCTAAGTCAGTTGGTACTATGAGGCAACACCCTGTTTCAAAAGCAAGCAAACACCTCCCCACCCCATCCTCCAAAAAGGAAAAAAAAAAAAAGTCCCCCAAACAGGTCAGAAATTCACTTTCCTGTCAGATGTTCTAAATTTAAAAAATACGGTAACGAATTCAAATTGCATTCATATAAAAAGTGAAAACGACCAAAGATAAAACTCCACACAACCCCACAATACACGGTGGACCACCAAAAACATGCTCCAAGAGGTTTAGGATATAGGTCATCTGTCCAGCAAGCTTTCTCTCCTTGGGGAATTATGTTGCTGTTTCTTCACTCTTCTGACAGTAGGTTTGAAATGGTGCTGGCAAAGAGCCAGATAAAATCTGGGTTTCAGTGAATAAAGTTCCTTCAGTTCAGAAAAGGTGGGGACGGACACTGCATGAATCTTCCAACAGTCTGACATAAGTCGAGCAAACAGAATACTGCTATCTTTACAGTTTCAAAGATGGCTTTAAATTCTCTGAATTTTAGATCTAGGCAGGATCACACCATCACCAGG
>CABHPP010145194.1:0-25631 GCA_902168425.1 Peromyscus attwateri
AAAAAAAAAAAAAAGAAAGAAAGATAGAAAAAAGGTGAACTCCAGTGCCAAACGTTCAGCCCTGAAACCATATGTACAAATAACATATATGTCTATGTAAATATATATGCATTCAATCACAATTAATGTAAAAAAGGTATGAATTTTAAAGAAGAGTGAAGAGGGGTGTGTGGGAGGGTTTGAAAGTAGCAAAAGGAAGGGAGAAATATGTAATTAAATTATAATCTCAAAAAATAAAAAAGTGAACTTATGTTTGTTTATAAGCAAGTTATATTAAACAGTAATAAAAGGTTGGAAGTAAAAGTAATGAACACAAATAAATAAAATACAAGTAAATATTATCATACTCTACCCAGTGACACTCTATTGGAGAAAACTGATTTTCCTTATGAAGTTGGGTAGGTAGGGAAGTGAGAGGATCTGAGAGAAGTTAGGGGAGGAAAAAATCTAATCAAAATACAGTGTATGAAATGAATGTTAATAAGAATAGACAAATGTATTACCATGAATAAAAATATTATTTCTAGAAAAATATTTCAGAATCAAAAATACAGATAAAAATTTGTAATGATAACATATACTGTGTATAAATAGTATGAATACAACATTGCCATATGCAGCAATAGTACTGAAGATGTGTATATTGTATAAATACACTTAGAAATAAAAAAGATGTTCAGTAAAAGCACAGTATGAGGTTCAAAAATTACTATCTATCTTTTGAATGTTTTGATTTTCCTCCTGGAGACTATGATATTAATAAATTTGCTTTCATCCAACTTCAAGCCAGTGAACATTAAGAATAACTCAATGATGGGAAAACAAGAACATTCTCCTTCCTCACAGGGACTGAAACACATGCATCAAACATCAGAAACAAATGCAATATCGTTGTAGACCATTATTTTAAGGGGTGTTACTTTTGTTTATGTTGCATTTGTTTAACTCTGTGAAGCTGTGTTGCTGTGACTGTCTAAAACACCTGATGGTCTAATAAAGAGCTGACCGGCCAATAACAAGGCAGGAGAAAGGATAGGCAGGGCTGGCAGGCTGAGAGAATTAACAGAAGAAGAAATATGGGGGAAAAAATGAAAAAGATGTAGCCAGAGAAGGAGGAGGACATCAGGGGCCAGCCACCCAGCTACACAGCAAGCCACAGAGTAAGAAACAAAGAAAGGTATACAGGAATAGAAAAGGAAAAGCCCAGAGGCAATAGGTAGATGGACTAATTTAAGTTAAGGAAAGCTGGCTAGAAATAAGCAAAACTAAGGCCAGGTGTTTATAATTAAGAATAAATCTCTGTGTATGATTTATTTGGGAGCTGAGTGGCAGGCCCCCCCAAAAGAGAAAAAACAAACAACAACACAATGTTACAGTTATACCTACATCATTTATGCTAATTAGATACCTCCAAACAAGTACAGCTCTAATAAAACTTCAATATGAGCTAAAATTCAAATTTTAGCTCTTAATTAATAGAGAACAGTATTAATACATAATATCCACAGTCTTAGTTGTTTGGAAGGAATCTGGTGAAAGACCCACCTCAACTCCCCTCCCCATCTCTTTCACTAAACCCACCCCTTCAAAGCCCTCTCCCCAAAACCCACCCCTTCAAAGCCCGCCAAACACAGCTCCTCCCCCAGACATGTTCAAGACCACTTCCACAGGGTATATAAGCCGCATCCCCAAAAACAGACACATGGTTCTTCCGGAGTCTCATGTGCCCATTGCCCTCTGAGGGCCAGGGAATGGCACGGGAGTGCTTTACCCATTAAACTTGGGCTTTCCAATTCAGTATGATTCAGTTTGCTGCATCAGCGGAGAGGCCTTCAGGAGGCCTAAAACTTATCATTAGTTATTTTCTATTGCTGTGAAGAGACACCATGACCGAGGCAACTTATAGAAGAATAACTTAATTGAAGGTTCACAGTTCCAGAACGTTGGGGTCCATGACCATCATGGCTGGGAGTGTGGCAGCAAGCTGGTAGGCATGACACTGGAGCAGTAGCTGAGTGCTTTCATCTGATGCCACAGGCATGAGAATGAGAGCTAATTTGGAATGGTGTGGGCTTTTGAAACCTCAAAGCCTATCCCCAGTGACTCATCTTCTCAAAAAAGACCACACCCACCTCCTGATCCTTCCCAAACAGTTCCAACTGCAGACCAAGCATTCAAATATATAAGTCTGTGGGGGTCATAATCATTCAAATCACCACATCCATAGAATGAGTCAGTTAAGTTCCCATAAGGAAAACAAAAACAAAAATAAAAACAACAAACACATACATTAAACATTCTACAAGGCTGATTAATAGATTAGAATGTAATAATGGTGGAGATTTGGAATATTGTAGGTTCCAGGGGAAATTATCTTTGTCTATTTTAATGCCCCAATAACCATTTATTGTCTGCTCTTGTGAGTCCTAATGTCCTTGTTACTATTAAATAAATCTTTTTCGAATATTTGGACAGAACCCAGCTTCCACCACCTCAAAAGCAAAGAATGTCATCAGACAACACCTGAAACCAATAACAGTTTTTTAAATTTTGCTGTGACTTGCATATCTGATTTCCCATGGACATATCTAAAGTATCCCGATGTATGACTTTGTTCTGTTACTATAAAAACTACATGAAATTCATGACAATCTAAATTTGTGTTCCCAATCATTGGTCACCCAGGCTTTGCCCCAGAGTAGACTATCTCTTACTCCCTTTAAAGTGAAAGCTGTGTTTTTTTATGTCCTCAAGTGTCAGGGCAAAGAATAAACTCTCAACAGTAAAATTACAAATGAAGTGGGAAGATAACTTGTATCTAGTTAGTGTGGACAAATATTTATCAGAGACTCAGAAATAATTTATTTTCAGGTATTTGAGAAGTCAAATTGCTGGTTAATAAGGGACAGGAGTTTTTCAACATATATCAGAAATTTAGATTATAATTTTTATTATAACTATAATGTAAAGAAACACTGTAATGTAATTCTAGACAACCACTTACACATTGGCTTCTTCACCCTTACCACATGCTAAAAGGACCCTTAATAGGATGAGTCAAGCTGGGAACAGGTAGACTCTACAGCTGCCTTATTATGCTCTGGGCTTGTGGAAAAGTAGTCTCAGAAAGGACAAGGATAGTACTGGGGTTCACACAGCTACACTATACACCTAGATCACTGGCTTTGTCCAAGGTTATCTCCTAGGGTAGGCAACTTCAGGAGAAGGAGCAGTCATCCTGGGGTCGTCATGGGTTCAGGTTGACTCAGGATCTGCTAAGACCATCACAAAATATGCATCTTTTGAAACAGTACTGAACAATAAGATTGGAAAAGATGTTAAAGCTGTGTGGTGGTATAGAGAGTATGAGTGATGCAATTGTCAGAAGTGTAGCTGCTGGTTTCTAGCCACTATGTAAGTTTTCTCAGTGAGGAGCTAACCATTCTTGAAACTTTACCTCTTATTTAGGAATTTTTAATAGGTTGCATAATTTGTTCATGTTAAATATTTGCCTCAGACAAAAAAAAGTTAGACTGATGAGGTAATTCATATTTTATTAATATTAGTTAAAGACACCCATGTTCCTGTCTGAATCCATTCCAATTAGCTTTGAAGCTTTGCTTCTTGGTCATGTTGTGTTAGTCCCACTATATAAGTCCATATCAATGACATTTGACTGGTACACATGTGTTAGGGTTTTAAGACCCATCTTAATAAAAAATAGTATTTAATTTTCCATAATAAAAATGATATAAAACATTAGCTCGTTAATCTGCAAAGTAACTGATCCTATCCTTTCCCAAAGACATGGAACTTGTTTTGCTTCAAAACATATTTCAAGGAAAGAAAGTGTATGGTGTATGTGTATATGAAGTACAGTGCTGTACAGAGGAAAACACAGCACTAAATGTATATGTGGTATATATGCACATCTGTTGCCTTAAACATTATTAGCTTTTAATTTTCTAAATGTCTGAAAATTCTAGTTCATTAAAGTCAGAGATGCTTGTGCAGAATGTACATAATTCTGGTGCATTTTTCATAGTCTTTTCTGTTATTGGTTTCAGAGTATTTCTCTAATTGCTTTACCCTTTCAGAACAATTTTATGCAAATAATTTCATGCAACAGTAATATTTCTTATTAGAATTAGACAGGCCTGGGATATTACAGTTATATTACCAAGTTAGTTTGGGTGAGGCCATAATAATTCTAGGGTTTTGTCCAAATTTATTTTTGTTTATATGAATGTGTGTATCTGTGATTGTATGCCACATGTGTTTGCGTGCCTGCAGAGTGCAGAAGGTGTCAGACTCCTTAGAGTTAGGGTTACAAGCAGTTATGGGTCACCTGACATAGGGGCTATGAAGTGAACTCAGGTCCTATGGAAGAGCAGCAAACATTCTTAACTGCTGAGCCACCTCTCCAGCCTTCCAGGACAGTTCCTCAAAGGTCTTTTATCACTAATAATAAACATCTCTCCCACTGAGTTTTCCCCCAAAGAGTAATAGATAAAAGATACTTTCAAGGAAGAATGTTATATTTGAATAAATATTCTCAAAAGTACAAATCATCCCCACAGTGAAATACTTCCCTTTTCTAACAGGAAAGGGGTGAAAATAGTCAATGCACAAGTGTAGTGAGTGTATTCAAATAGTTTTAAATTGTATCTTGAAGCAGATATAGTAACATGTGATTTAGAGTAAATGCCACATGTAGAGTCTCAACATGACAATCCCAGCAAGTTAGGAGCCTGAGACTTATAAATTTAGCACTGACAAAGCTGCCCAATGAGGTTTTAAGCAGTAGTGAAGATTGAAATATGTCCTTCTAAACTGGAGGAATTTGCATCTGGATTAAGAGCGGTGCTCCATCAGTATAGTGAGTACGTGAAAACAACATGTTTTCTATTTAATTCGACTTCTTCCATTATTTACTGAAATGGATGTGAAATGATTTGCTATTGTGCTATAAAGAGATAATGAAGAAAATACAGACCAAAAAACAGCCCAAAAGCTGTCATTAACTATCCAACAGCATGCAGTTGCTTTAATGGTGGCTTTCCTATAGAATTGTATTACTACACATATTGTATTGCTACACTTACCATTAAAACGGAAGGTTGCTGTATTAGGCACAGTAAGAAACCCCAAATACAGTCACATTTTGGAAAGAAGAACAATTAAATTTTTAGAAAATCCGTTGGTTGTTTTTACTCTTTGCTCTTTTGGGGAACCCACCACTCAGCTCCCAAATAAATCACACATGGCAGCTTATTCTTTCTTATAAATGCCTGGCCTTAGCTTGGCTTGTTTCTGGCCAGCTTTCCCTAACTTAAATTAACCTAACTACCTTAGGGGTACCTTAACTAGCCCTCTTAGAACAGCTCAAAACAGTTGCCCCATCTCTTCCATCATGTAAGAACTCAGTGAGATGTACCATATGTGAGCTAGGAAGGGTGTATAACCAGATGGAATTTCCCAGTACCCTCATGTTAGATTTCCCATAATCAAGAACAGTAAGAAATAAATTTCTGTGTGTGTCACCCAGATTATACAGCTTTGCTGAATCAGCCTAAACTAGAAATTTACTGGGTTGAATAATGTCTCCCCCACCCCAGATTTATGTGCACTTAGAACATGCAAATATGGCCTTACTTGGAAATAGAGTTATGTGGATGTAATCAAGCTAAGATGATGTCACACTTTTTTTAAGATGAGCCCTAAGCCCATAGCAAATCCTTTTTCATTAAAGGAAATGGGATGTTTAGAGACACAAAAGGAGAGCACTCCATATGAATATAGAAGTATACATTAAAATCATGTATAAACCAAAAATTAAAATAAAATCATAATAAACAAAGATTGTCTGTAGCCACCTAATGCTAGGTGGGAGATGTGGATGAAATTTCTTCTTCTCGGAAAAGCCTTCAGACAAACCAACTCCACTGACACCTTGATTTCAAGCTTCCACCCTCTTGAAATATGAAGGAGAAAATAGTTATCTTTTAGCAAGCAAGTTTATGAACATCCCAGGAAACTTACCCAGGTGAGGTAGGCGGCTTTGATGATGTTGCAAAACCTTCTCCTTTCATGTGAGAGTCAGATTCTCTTTGCTTACCCTCAGAAGACAAGCCCAACTGACTTCTCTCTTTTCCCTGCACCTTTTTGTTATGGTTGCTTATTCAGAAAAAAAAAAAAACAGATAGTGTGATGATGTTAATATATATGAAATCCAGCAAAGTATTTATTTAATCATAATTTCCTTAACACTTCTTCAAAATACCTTCAAATCAAGTTTTCTTACATTCCTGATACATTATTTTGACTAGTAGCTAACATAAAGTTTAAAGTCTCCACACTTTACAAGAAGACTTAGAATCTGTAATTTCCTGTTCCAAACTTACAATTACGCTGCATCAAAAGAAAATACAGAATATGCAAAAATAAAAGATTCTTTGTTTTCACATCATGGAAATAGAGGAAAAGGACTTGCAGCCAGATTCCACCTAGCCCACACTTTCCTAAACTAATCAAGATGTTAAAGACTTAGATGAGAACAAACAGACGCTGCCAGTATATCTCCTTGAAAAAGGAAACGAGCTTCCACAGTGCTTTTTAATGGTACTTTGAACTTTATATTGGGTATTACGATGTCCAACAAGTCAGAACTGGAGAAAGGTCTATGGCATTAGGAAATGCATCCTTCTGATTGATGTCAATGTTCATTTCATAGGGAATAAACATGGGGTTCTATGGTAATCATTATTAGACATGCATAACAATAATTTACAGGCATGTGTACATGCTTTCAACCCATAATTCATGAATCTGATAATAGCATATTGCTTTCTTTTTTTAAATAAATTTGTTTTAGAAAAGATTTATATTCATCCACATTAACTGGTGCCACAAAGCTAGCTAATAAAAGACTTTAAAAAGCTGCCTTACTTGGAGAGTCTTCCAGATCTAGATGAACAATTTTCTTTCTATAGTTAGTTCACAGAAAAAAAATATTTTAACTTCTTAGGAAATATCTGGGTATGGTGGTATACACCTTTAATCCCAGCATTTGGGAGGGAAAGGCAGCCAGGTCTCTGTGATTTTCAGGTCAGCCTGGTATACACAGTGAGTTTCAGAATAGTCAAGGCTATGCAGTGAGCCTGCATGTAGCTCAGTCCTATAGCACTTGCTTACCAGAAGCAAGGCCTTTGATCTGATTCCTAGGACTGCCAAAAACAATTATTTTCAATACCTACAAAATGGAAACTAATCCATTGCCATTATTTACTCGATGGCAAATAGCTTTATAAGAAGATTTATAAAAAGATTTATATTCTTATTAAATTCTAGTCATAAAATTTCCAACCAATGAATATGATGTTCCTTTGATTCCATTTTGAAAGAGAATAAGACTGTTAAACATTAGTATACTACTTTTACATTTCATGTGGAAAATATGTTCTAATTCCACAGACTTAAATTAATAAAGAAAACAGAGGGAACATCTTATATTTAAGATCTGGTTAAGCTTGAGAATTTCAAAAAAGTCAATTAGCTGTGTAGTTGGTCAGTTAGCTTGTTTTATGACTCTCTCTCTCTCTCTCTCTCTCTCTCTCTCTCTCTCCCTCCCTCCCTCCCTCCCTCCCTCCCTCCCTCCCTCCCTCCTACTGCTGGAGGCCATCTCACTTTTTAAAGGATCACAACTTGAGAATAGTCTGTATAGTTCTCTGGTCCCTAAGACCATTCTTAATTTCCATGATTTTCTGAGAAGATTCAGGGACCAGAAAAATCATTGTAAAGATCACTATCCTTGTAAAGCAGAAAGATAGAACGGTTCTGAGTAAAAACCAGTGAAGAGAAGATATGCTTAGAGCTCAAGCTTCAGCACCCATGAATCCTCTGTTAGTGTGCCCGTAGTGATAGGCACCAACCAATGATAACTCACCTGATCATGGATGTGCAGGATTGTTTATTGGGAGTAGATTGAGTAAGCAATGTTGACTGCCCATATGGCTGCTCTTAGTACCCATCCTCTCCAAAGGTCAAACCAGACGATGTGATCCAGGACTTTTGCAAAAATTACATTCCAGCATAGACTATCAAGAATAGCATAAGAAAAGGTACCTCATGGGTGTCGTGACTACTTTCTGGGAATGAGACACGTGAGAACTTTAATATGTAAGATGTGAAAAACCCAGACTTGCTAAATGAAATCACTGAATTTTAAATCATTGATAAAAAAATTGTATTAAGAGTACCAATTTCTAATATAACAATAATTTCACAGAGAGAACTACAAACTACTAAACTGTAAGCTATTTTATGTTGGAGAAAAAAACTGAATATTTTGTGGGAGGGGAAATGTCAACTCAATTGAACAAAGGAAAAGACAGAGGATGAGTTTGGTTTTCTACAGCAATGTTAGGTGACTTATAGCCTCCTGTAACTCTAGCTTCCAGGGATTTGTCACCCTCTACTACTTCTGTCACCCTCACACACATGGCCTGTACACACACACATGCACATACACATACCATTTTAAAAAGAGATAACAGATGCACTAAAAAGAGCATAAAAATCATTTCCTTTCTATACATAAACTATAGTCACATACTGGATATCTGCCAGAACTACATTCAAAACAACTTCATCACAAGACTTCCTTAAATGACCCATTAGATGTTGTAGGAGCCACAGAGGCCACTGCTCTAAGGCATTGCCCATTATTGATACCCTCAACTTACACTGCTTTTATTTAAATTTCTCACAAAGACTTCAGTTTTTAGGTCAAAAAAAAAGAAAGAAAGAAATCAATAAGTCCAAGTGAGATAGAGTCTCAGCACTGGTAGGGGAAGTGGATGTGAGCCTCCCACGCTAACCAAGAAGCTATTTCCAATAGACAACTGCTTTCAAAGGGAAGGTTAGTTTCCCCTTCAACACCTTGCTTCACTTGGAATCCTGTGAGCATAAGACTGACTCCACCCACACTGTGTTTAGAACTCTGTGTTGGGCTCTCACAGTCATCACTAAAAAAGGAACCTCAGGTTTGTGCTTTGAGTGACTGGGGTTGGGCTCATCCTTTAAAACACTTGGCTCTGACTATAATAGCCTACAGAAATCACTCAATACTAGTCCTTTTTCCCATAGTGTTTACCTATAATCCTGATCTTTGCACTGTTAAAATTACTATAATTTGCCTGCATCCCCCCCCCACCCCCGTCAACTTTTTTCTTAAAGATTTGTAGTGACCATCTCACAACTTGATAACTGGTTTAAACAAATTCTTTACATTTTGGGCACCATATTTCCATAGCAGCCTGTATCTCTAGTCCCATCATCTCAGATCAATGAGTTTGGATGGTAATATTCAGTCAATATTTTCATTTTGCAAGGTTTTCTTTTGTTATCATTCAAGCAAAAATTCATTTGCCCTTAAAAATTCATTGCTAGGAAAATAATAATAATATCCTGGAATAATATAATACTTTGACTAATTTTTTAAATTAAACATTTATTTAATGAAATTGAAGACAATAAGAACTTAATGACATATACATATTCTTTAGAAAACAATTGTAGGAGTTTATCTTTGAAATGAGAAGGAAAATCAGATTTGATGACTGAATTCTGATTAAACTTCACATTTCTTGAATTATAGACTTAATTATTTCTTTGAAAAATAAAATCTGGATATGTATGAGGTTGTTCCCATGATAGAGTTAATATTCTAACTATAAAAGAAGCAAAATGGTGAAATGCAACAATCAATGTATTCATTGTTTATTAGAAATAGTAAATTAACATTTTATATTGTTGCCTTTAGATTTAAGCAAGAGTTTGCTGGTGCATGGGGAAACAGATTCACTCGCACATTGTGTGCAGTCATGGGGAGGCCAGAGCATAGCCTCTGGTATTGTTCCTCGGGGTCATCCACATAGGCTTTGAGTCTCTCATTGGTCTAGAGTAGGCTAAGCTGACTGGCAAGTGAGACCCTGGGATCTGCCTGTCTCCAACTATCCAACACTTAGATTATGAGTATACTTAACTACACCTGGCACTTTTTTACACAGGTTCTGGGGATTGAGTTCAGGCCCTTTGTGCTCAGAGAGCGTTTTCCTTAGTGAAGACCCTTTTAAGCCCTCAGAGTCTTAAATTTTAAAAAGGTCTCCTTATCATTCAGCTTGTATATTAAAGGACATATTCTGGCTCTCAGAGCTAAACACAGCACTAAGAGCAGAACCTCCAACTGTGGCCATCAGCTCCCATTACTAACAATGGTTCAGACACCAAGAAAATGCCTTTAAGTACCTATTGCCACACGTTCCCAAAACAAAGCTGATTACATGCAAATGCCAAGAAAGCTTGTGAATGGCATTGCTGTCCTGTCAGGTACAAACACTGCTTTGGAATGGAAGAAGCCTATGAATGGCAGAACTGCTGGAGTAGGAGAGCATACAATACAATTACCTAAGGAGCTTTTGACGGTCAGCATATGTGCCATGGATTCCCACTGAATAAGAGTCTCCCATTGGTACAAAGACCCCAACAGTGGCACAGAGGAGCATACTATAGGAAATGACTTCGGCTACTCTTAAGTTTGTGTTTATGTGGTCTAGACTTAACATGATGTAAATAGTTCACTCTGTCACTAAATGCACAAAATGTTTTATTTAAAGAAATTATGATTCAATTAAATGTGCAAAAATATTAAATTATTCAATTAGTAGAACATTTTATGCTAAAATGTGGAAGTTTTTAATAATTCTTCAATACATATGAAAATATTTTATATAAATGGGTTTGGGTGGAAATGTTCATAATTTATCATGCTTTGAAAGTACAATTAGTTACATTGTTAAAAATGGTTTTAAATTGAAGTAATAGAAGTGATTCAAAAGAGTTGAATACTGAGAAAAATGCTCAAAGAAATAGCATGTTTATATTCTTTAAGAATTAGATTTTCTTTAAGCATGACCAAAATAAATTGAGCATAAAGGATACTACACATCATTAATTTAAGAAGATCTATTTTTTTGTAAAAAGAATGAAAATTAGAAAGAAAAGTATTTCATCTCATTCAGAATTTGAACTGGTCAGATGAAACTCAGTAGTTATAGTCAATCATTCTTGGTTAATGGGATACAAATTGTATCACTTGCATATACAACAAAATGTGTGAATAAAACTGAAGGAGGTTAGACAAACATCAAGTCATGATATTCAATAAATCCAAAAATGTATGAATAATTAGTATTAGTTCAAAGTTAAGAAAGGTACATCGTCCTTATAGATTGTGATGCACAGGGGTAAAGTTCAAGGTGTGAGGATGGCCCTGATGCATAGAGGTGGATATAAGGGAAGGACAGAGTTCACTAACTATAACCACATGACTAGTTCATCTTCAAAACAATTATTCAAGAAATTCAAAATATTTCTGAAGGGTTAGTTAATGACGCTATTAAGTTTTGATTTTGTTTTTCTCCCTATATTATTCCTCAAAAGCTGCCAATTTTCTAAAGAAAATCATGATCTCATGCTTGCAATTAAAAAAAAAAGTCAGAAAGGAAGGACTTGGCATTGGGTAGGTGGGGAGTTGGGGATGATCTTGGGAGAGGTAGTGGGGATGGGAATCATGATCAGACTATGTTCTGTGAAAAAAAATCAATTAAAAAATAGTTGACTAATTTCAACTTCAAGACTTTACTCAAAATACTCAAAGAACTAAGATTAAAATCTTTAAGTCACTAGGTAGTGGTGGTGCACGCCTTTAATCCCAGCACTCAGGAGGCAGAGGCAGGCGAATTTCTGTGAGTTCGAGATCAGCCTGAGCTACAGAGTGAGTTCCAGGAAAGGCGCCAAAGCTACACAGAGAAACCCTGTCTCAAAACAAAAAAAACAAACAAACAAACAAAATCTTCAAGTCATTGAAGAAGATATCAGAAAATGGAAAGATCACCCAGGCTCATAGGTTGGTAGGATTAACAGTAAAAATGGATATCCTACCAAAAGCAATCTACAGATTCAATGCAGTCCCCATCAAAATTCAAAAACAATTCTTTACAGACCTTGAAAGAACAATACTCAACTTCATATGAAAAAATAATAAACCCAGGATAGCTAAAATAATCCTATACAATAAAAGAACTTCTGGAGGCATCACCATCCCCGATTTCAAGATGTACTACAGAACTATAGTAATAAAAAGCATATGATATTGGCACAAAACAGACACATTGATCAATGAAATCAAATCAAAGACATTGATCATTGAAATCAAATCAAAGACCTATGGACTCCTGATTTTTTTATAAAGAAGTCAGAAATATGCAATGGAGAAAAGAAAGCATCTTCAAACAATGGTGCTGGTCTAACTGGCTGTAAGTATGCAAAAGAGTGCAATTAGATCCATATCTGTCATCCTGCACAAAACTCAGGTCCAACTGGGTCAAAGACCTCAACATAAATCCACTTACATGAACCTGATAGAAGAGAAAGTGGGAACAGCCTTGAATGCATTGGCACAGGAGACAACTTCCGGAACAAACACCAATAGTGCAGACACTAAGATCAACAATTAATAAATGAAACATCATGAAACTGAAAGGCCTTTGTAAGGCCAAGGACACTGTCAATAGGACAAAAAAGCAGCCCACAGAATGGGAAAGGATTTTCACCCACTCCGTATCTGACAGAGGGTTAATATCCAAAATATATAAAGAACTCAAGAAACTAGACACCAACAAACTAAATAATGCAACTAAAAAATGAGGTACAGATCTAAATAGAGAATTAACAACAAAGGAATCTCAAATCGCTGAAAAACACTTAGAGAAATGCCCAGCATCCTTTGTCATCAGAGAAATGCAACTTAAACTAACTTTGAGATTCCATGGCATACCTGTAAGAATGGCTAAGATCAAAAACACAAGTGACAGTTCATGCTGGGAAGAATGAGAAGCAAGGCAAACACTCCTTCATTGCTAGTGGCAGTACAAACTTGTACAGCTACTTTGGAAATCAATATGGTGGTTTCTCAGAGGGGAAAAAAAAGGAATTGATCTACCTCAAGACCCAGCTATACCACTCCTGGGCATGTACCCAAAGGACACTCCATACTATCATAAGTACACTTGCTCAACTATGTCCATAGTGACTTTTTTCATAACATCTAGAAACTGGAAGCAACCTAGATGTCCCTCAATGGAAGAATGGATAATGAAAATGTGGTACACTTGTACAATGGAATATTACTCAGCTGTTAAAAACAATGACATTATGAAATTTACAAGAAAATGGATGGAACTAGAAAAAAATCATCCTGAGTGAGGTGACTCAGATACAGAAAGACAAACGTGGTATGTACTCACTTAAAGTAGCTATTAGCTGTAAAATAAAAGATAATCTTGCTAAGGTCCACAGACCCAAAGAAGCTCGGTAACAAGGAAGGCTAAGGGAGGACACAAGGATCTCCCTGGGAAAGGGAAATAGATTTCCCAGGTTTACTGGGGATTGGGTGGGTTGGGAACAGGAAGGATCAGGTTGGGGATGAGGGAGAAAGTACAGGGAGAAACAACAAATTGGGGGGCATTTGAGAGGCAAGGTGGAAACCTAGTGCAATGGAAACTCCATGAAATCTACAAAAGTAACCCTAGCAAAGATTCCTAGTAATGGGAGAAACAGAGCCTGAACCGTCCATCTTCTATAATCAGGCAAGGCCTCAAGTGGAAGGATTGGGACACCAACCCAGCCACAAAACCTTTGACCTACACTTTGTCCTGCTGCAAAGTGTTCTGGGATGGGAGCCTAGCAGAATTGTCATCAAAGAGATCAGAGAGACTTCATCCAGCAATTGATCAGAGCAGATGCAGAGTCCCATAGCCAAACATTAGGCTGCGGGTCTCAGGGAGTTCTGTGGAGGAAGGAGAGGAAGGATCAGAGGAACCAGGGGGGTCAGGGACACCACAAGAACACAGCCCCGGAATCAATTGACTGGGACTCTCATGGCAGCTCGAAGATCAGGGAGGCTGTAGGAATCTAATATAAGTCCTTTTTTATTTTTTTTTTGAGTTTATTTTATTTTATTTTACAATATAATTCAACTTTACATATCAGCCATAGATTCCCCCGTTCTCCCTCCTCCCGCCCCGCCCCCCTCCCCCGGCCCACCCCCCATTTCCATCTCCTCCAGGGCAAAGACTCCCCTGAGGATTGAGATCAACCTGGTGGACTCAGCCCAGGCAGGTCTAGTCCCCTCCTCCCAGGCCGAGCCAAGGGTCTCTACTAAGCCCCGGTTTCAAACAGCCAATTCATGTACTGAGCACAGGACCCGGTCCAACTGCCTGTATGCCTCCTAAACAGATCAAGCCAATCAACTGTCTCACCCATCCAGAGGGCCTGATCCAGTTGGGGGCCCCTCAGCCATTGGTTCACAGTTCATGTGTTTCCATTCGTTTGGCCGCTTGTCCCTGTATTCCATCCATCCCTGGTCCCAACAACTCTTGCTCACATAAATCCTCCTCCTTCTCGCCAATTGGACTCTCGGAGCTCCACCCAGGGCCTGACCGTGGATATCTGCATCTAGTTCCCTCAGTCACTGGATGGGGTTTCTAGCACGACAATTAGGGTGTTTGGCCATCCTATCACCAGGGTAGGTCAGATCGGGCTATTTCTCGACTATTGCCAGCAGTCTATTGTGGGGGCATCTTTGTGGATTTCTGTGGGCCTCTCCAGCACTTTGCTTCTTCCTATTCTCATGTGGTCTTCATTTATCATGAACATTCCTTGTGTTCCCTCTCTGTTCTTGATCCAGTTGGGATCTCCTGCTCCCCCAAGTTCTCTTTCCCTCGCCCCTCGCCCCTCATTACCCCCACTCACGTCCAGACTGTTCATGTAGATCTCATCCATTTCTCCGTCATTGGGCGATCCCCGTATCTTTCTTGGGGTCCTGTTATCCAGGTAGCCTCCCTGGTGTTGTGAGTAGCTGTCCAGTCATCCTTGTTCCACAACTAGTATTCTCCTATGAGTGGGTACATACCATGTTTGTCTTTCTGAGTCTGGGTTACCTCACTCGGTAAGTCCTTTGCATATAAATTGTGGCTAAGTAGCTTGATGTTCTTGGCAGATTCCTAATGGTGGGAGCAGAGGCGGTTGGTCATTGACTCTTTGGGCTGCTGGTGTAACCCTATTCTTCCTACTGGGTTGCCTCAATCAGACTTGATATGATGGTATGTGCCTGGTCTTGTTGTAGCTTGTTATGCCATGTTTGATAGATATTCCTAGGAAGTCTGCTTTTTTTTTTTTTTTTGGGGGGGGAAAGAAGGTTGGATGTGGGGGAGAGGGGAGGTTGGGGGAGAGACAGAGGGGAGAGGAGGGAGGAGAAACTGGTTGGGATGTAATATATGAGAGAAAAATTAAAAAATGTTAAATAAATAATAAAGTTGACTAATTTCAAATTCAAGACTTACTCAAAACCATCGGCTGGGCGGTGGTGGTGCACAGCTTTAATCCCAGCACTTGGGAGGCAGAGGCAGGTGGATCTCTGTGAGTTTGAGACCAACCTGGTCTATAGAGTGAGTTCCAGGACAGCCAGGGCTACATAGAGAAACCCTGTCTCAAAAAAAAAAATCCATCAAAGAACTAAGATTGTAAAAGAATAACCTAATACAAAGTCTAAGCACACAAGCATACATGCCCACTCATGTGCATATGAATATGGACATACATACAGGCAAGCAGAGAAAGAAGCATGAGTTCAAACTCACTGAGATATCAATCTCTTTGTACCATCAGAAGATTCAGGTCAATATGCAGGAGATGCCAAACTACCAGTTCGTTTAACAGTAAGATTTACTCTCACTGCCACAAACAGATTCTCAACACATTCTTGTATTCTGTTTACACGGGGAACAGTACATGTCCCACTAGATACTCTGTCTTTGTTTTTTGCACAGATAGATGAATTTAGCCTGCTTTGAGTCAGGCCCAAGCAAATGGTCCATGGTAAACTTGCCAGGAGACTGGGCCTCAAAATCCATATGACCCTCTTGGGTTATAAGCTTTTGTGAGTGTTGTGTTTACTTAAGGAAATCACTATCAATGGCAAGTAGATCCTCTGTAGACATTCAGCTTATGGATTTGAACATTTGATACTGGATTTCTTGAAACTGTATGTATTTCTGAGGAGGGTGTCATCTGTCTCTGATATAACATCTCTGTTTAGAGAAGGGCCAACACAGAATCTACCATTAATAAGACAAGATACAGGCGAGCTTCTGTTGCCAAAGGAAAATGTCACTTTCCAAATGACCACATCAAGGTTTTGTGACTTTCCATGATAAAGCAGCAACTGAATCTGTAGGGATACTTCATTCCTGGTTCTGTTGCCTAAGCAAAAGTTGCCTGTTCAGGGAGTCTTCACACTGGTGAGATTTCTCAAAATACCTGCACCTGGATTGCTAATGGCCCTACTAAATTAAAAGCTGATTGTGTGCACAAGGCCGTTTCAAATGACAGGCCATCTGTGCTAAATTCAAGAAATTGGTTGGTTCTACCCCGTGAGAAGATCTCAAACTGTTCTTGTAACTCAGGCGAATGATTCCCTTGTGATATCTTATCACATCTTCACTGATACTGTAGCAGTTTCCGGTGACCTAGAGATCTATCCAGTTATTTGGAAATCCAAGGACTGTCACATTTCTTAACAATCTGTCTGTGTGGCCATGAAATGTGAAGACGAATCCAGGCTGCACACTGAACTATCTGATTGAGTTGTGTAGCCGGCCACGTCTGGCGAAACAGATTAGAACCACAATATTGATCAAGCCTGGACTGCCTGGACGGTCACATCACTGCATGGATTCATCCTTCATCCAACATCAACAACAGGGCACAAAGGTTCCAAGCACCTGGGACTAAAAAATGTTTCATCCTTCATCTACCACAAGCAACAGGGTACAAAAGTTTCAAGTACCTGGAACTTAAAAAGGCTCCTCAGCTTTTTCTCCCCAACTAGGAGGCTCCGATGATCACTTGATGGTCACTGCTCTACTGTCGGTCACAGTAAAAGTCTCCATCTTTCACATCCCAATCTCTCATAACATTTGTCAATAATTCTTCCCCACACCTATGCTTGTAATTATTCTTCTAATGCTCTGTGGCCAAATGAATATCCCCCGGGTGGTGGCATTTAAAAACCAGATAGGTCAGTCAGACTGCCTCTAAATAATCTGCCTATCTTAGTTAGGGTTTCTATTGATACAACAAAATGCCATGACCAAAAAGCAAGTTGGGGAAGAAAGGGTTTATTTGGCTTACACTTCCACATTGCTGTTCATCACTGAAGGAAGTCAAGACAGGCACTCAAGGAGGCAAGGCAGGAGCTGATGTAGAGGCCATGGAGGAGTGATGCTTCCTGACTTGTTTCCCCTGGCTTGCTCAGCCTTCTTTTTTATAGAACCCAGAACCACTATCCCAGGAATGGTATCTGGGCCCTCCCACATTGATCACTAATTGAGAAAATACCTGCAGCTGGATCTCATAAAGGCATTTCTTCAACTGAGGCGCCGTCCCATCTGATGAGTCTAGTTGTTTCAAGCTGACACAAAACCAGCCAGTACACTGCCCCAAACAAGGATTAGGCGCACATGCTCAGCACGAACTCTTTAATTCCAACAGACAGCAAGGAGACCTCGGGAGGGAGATGATACCAACTTGCCTGGTGCAGGTCCCACATGGGGGACTCAGACAATGGTAAACACTTTCTTCCCAAGGATACAGTGACGCCAATGAAGCCCACTTCTACGCCGCTCTTACTGTTACTCTTTTCTGAAACCATGATGGTTTGTCATTTAGGGGCGGTTCTGAGAGACCTACAAGTGTTTAAGAAAATTCAACCTCTAATTGCTGTATTCTGTAATTGTTACCCTCTGGAAGTCTCCTCAGATGATGGCCCTAGTTCCTTGGAGACACTTCTAGGAGAGAGAACTGACTCACCCTTCCTAAGTACCATGTGGGCAGTTTTACCTGAGAATGGAGTCATTTAACTGGAAAAAAAACAGTGTGCAAATTTATAAAATTAAACCGATAG
Organism: Peromyscus attwateri; assembly: GCA_902168425.1. Lineage (NCBI taxonomy): Eukaryota > Metazoa > Chordata > Mammalia > Rodentia > Cricetidae > Peromyscus > Peromyscus attwateri. The sequence goes on from CABHPP010145194.1 coordinate 18,086, forward strand.
GTAGTTTATTACTCACATCTCCTCCTAACCCATGACTATTTTTTTAGACAAGGCACCATTGACTTTGTTATGTCGCTGGTACGGGTTTGGCAGTCACAGTGAGACTGTCTGCAAATCACTTCGGAATTAAGTGGCCTTGAGAAGATCAGAATACGTCAGTGTTTTAGATTTTTAATCCCTGAAAAATGTGAATCTAGTAAATTCATTTATTAAATTTAACACTGAATTTAATAAATTATTTCAATATGTCTTACAAAGTCTTGACACATGATAAAAACACAAAAATAAATGAGCAGTTCTTTCCACTGCTTCATTTAGAATTTTGTAAAGATTTACTTGTGTTGCATGTATCTGAGGTGCGTATATGGGAGGGGTGTGTACATTTGTATGTGTGTGTGTGTGTGTGTGTGTGTGTGTGTGTGTTTGTGTGTGTGTGTGTACCAGAAGAAGGTGTCAATGCCCTTCTGTGCCATTCTCTGTTTGTTGCTTTAAGACAAGGTCTTTCCCTAAACCAGGGCCTTTTATTTTCTTGGCTGGACAGGAATCTAGCAAGGCCCAGTAATCCCTCCTGTCTCTGCTCACCTCAGAGCTGGGGTTACAGGCATATGTACCATGTCCAACTTCTTTAGGGGGTACTGGAATCTGAACTCAAGTCCCCATGATTGCAAAATATTCATTCGTAGATTGTAGATTGTAGACTGTCACACTGCGACAGTCTCTGTGAGTTCACATGTATGTACATCAGTCCTATTGAGTCTGGAAAACAGTTTCCTTGGTATCATCCATCCCCGCCATATCCCACAGTCTTCCCACCTCCTCTTCCTCAGAGTTTCCTGAACCCTGAGGGGAGGGATTTGAGAATTTTGATCACTAGCTATTTGAGACTGTAAACATTTCTCTTTTAGGAAAAGGAAAAATGAATATCTCTTCTCTGCTTTGTGAATCAAAAACTCTAAAAGTAAACTGAACTATGGAACCTACAAGCCTATACAAGAACCAAGGCCTCATCATTCTTTGTCAAGCACACTTAAATGCATTACTTAAATTTCTATATCTAAAAGAAATGGGAGTTTGAACTAAGTGATGATAAAGGTGATATCAATTTCTAAAGGAGTAAATGGATTTGTGAATACTATATAATGCTATAACAATGTCTTTTAAAAGCATTAAGGTTATTATTGTGAGGATTTAGAAATCCTTTTATCACATTTATGTAGTTGTGTCTGCCTCTGTGCACTCCTGTGCATGTGAATGTCAGAAGCCAACACTGTCCTCTCCCACCACATCAATCCCAGGGACTGAACACTTCAGGTTATCAAGTCCGTTTGTCACCCGAACCATATCAATGACCCTAGCCATGCCCTCCTTTAGAAATGCATCATCTATATTCTTGTTTCCTTAAGACATATTCTGACTACATTTTATTATTTATTCATAAAATCAAGATTAACTTCGAGGTCATTAAATATTCTAATGCTCCATAACACTGACTTAATTCATGTGATAATAAATTTCGTCAACATTGTTTGATTAAGAAATGCCTAAAATATTAGTGAAGCACACTCTCAGTCTATCTGTGGGGATTTTTACAGACAGGATTAACTGGAGGGGAATACCTGCCCTAAATGTTGGTGGTCCTATCCAATGGACTGTGTCCCAGGCAGGAGGAAAGGAGAAAATAGGGAAAGCCAGGTGAGTGCTGGAATTTATCACTCTCTGCTTTCTGACCTGCCAAGATATAAGGCAGCAAGCAGCCTTTGCTCATGGGGCCACTGTCCCACGCTGCTCCTGCTGCTCTGCTGCCCTGTAGCCTCAAAACATGAGCGAGATAAACACTTCTCCCTTGGGTTGCTTTTTACCGACTCTTTGGTCACAGCGGCTAACAGAATAACTACTGCAATATCCTATTTTTAGATTGAGAGCCTCAGAAGGGTATCAATAGCCTTTCAAATCTAAAAAATACAGTCTTGTTTTTTCAAACTAAAGTTGGGTTAAGCAAGGTGGCTCCTGCCTAGCATAGTAGCACTCAAGAAATCCTGTCTCAAAAAATAAACAAACAAAAAGTTGGAAAAATAATTGCCCAAAATTTATTTCAATCATTATTAACCACTCCATGGTCTTTAAAGTTGTCAGGAGTTAAGAGCACCGGGTGCTGTTACAGAGGACTCGGGTTCAGTTCCCAGTCCCCACATAGCTGTTTACAATCTAGGGTAACTCCAGTCTCAAGAGAAACAACAACCTCTTCCAGCCTCCACAGGCACCAGGCACATGGTACACAGATGCACATGTAGACAAAACACTCATACACATAAAGTTAATTAATTACCTAATTAATTAAAGGTCCAAAGAAGATTATGAGACCCTTTTTGATGGAGCCCTAGGACATCACTACTACAAAATGTGAAAAGCTTTGGCCAGGAGAGTTTGGTGAAGGTGTTTTGTACTCACACAGGTCACACATACAGATCACTCAGCCTCCTACACAGACATGCACAAAACAATGTGTTTCTGGATAAAGTGTGCACCCCAGCTATTTACAAGTACAGATCAGGATCCATCCCTGGTTCATGAGCAGGCTTTTTGGAGCCCATTACCTATGGGGGGGGGGCACCTTGCACAGCCTTGATGCAGGGGGAGGGTCTTGGACCTGCTTCAACTGAATATACCAGGCTCTTCTGACTCCCCATGGGAGACCTTACCTTTTCAGAGGAGGGAATGAGGGGTGGGGTTGGGGGGGAGATGGGGAGGTAGGAGAAGGAGGAAAGAGAAGGGAATCTATGATTTGGTATGTAAAAATGAATAAAAAATTTCTTAATAATAAAGAAAAAAGACATGGGGGGGGATGTACAGAGCCAGGTTATGAAATCAAGGTCTAGAGTCTTCATTGTACCTTTGAAAGAAAATGAAAGGAAACAACAGATATTGTATGTCACTTCATTTAAGCCTTTTGGCTCATTGTTTAATTATTATTCAGAGTCATTCAAAGGGGGAATAATTACATTTCCTAAAACAAAAATTCTGTTCACCATCACTATGGCATTTGAGAGAAGGTGTCAAAATATCTACCTAGCATTGATCTGGCTTTCTCTTTTATCCCCTTTCATTTTGTGTGGAACCCAGCCCATTAGATGATGTCACCAGCATTTCAGAATGACCTAAACTCTACCTTAGTTTCTACTTCAATGGCTTGTGTGGTAGTTTGAATAAAAATGGCCCCCATAGGCCCATAGGGAGTGGCACTATTAGGAAGTATGGTCTTGTTGGAGTAGGTGTGGCCTTGTTGGAGGAAGTATGTTACTAGGGGTGGGCTTTGAGGTTTCAGAAGCTCAAGCCAAGCCCAGTGTCTCACTGCCCCTTCCTGCTGCCTGCTGATCTGCTTGGAGAACTCTCAGCTACCTCTCCTGCACCACGTCTGCCTGAGAGCCACCACCTTCCCACCATGATGATAATGAACTAAATCTCTGAACTGTAAGTCAGCCCCAAATTAAATGCTTCCTTAAAAGAGTTGCCATGGTCATGACATCTATCCACAGTAATAGAAATCCTAACTAAGACAGAAGTTGGTACCAGGGACTGGGGAACTGCTAGAATAGGCCAGACCGTGCTTTTACTTGGAGGAATATGGAACTCTTTGGGAATTTAGACTAGAAAAACAAAAAAGAAAAATGATTGGACATTTTAAGCAGGCCTAATGGACCATACTAGCAGGAGCATGGAAGACAGTGATGATGATGGTGATTTGGACTGTTGGGGACCAGCTCAAGAGGTTTCAGAGGAGAAGAATATTAATATGTGACCTAGATATCATTCTTGTTATGTTTTGGTGAAGAATGTGGCTGCTTTCTACCCTTGTCCAGAAAAATCTGCCTCAGGCTAAATTGAAGAGTTATGGATTAACAGCTTTGACAGAAGAGATTTCCAAACAACCTACCATTGACTATGTTGTGTCATTAATAGTGGCCAGTCTTATGCAGATCTATAATAAAAAGGAGCAAGCTAAGCAAGGAAAAATGCAAAATGTAGATAAAAAGTTTAAAGAAAAAGCTGATGCGAAATGGAATAAAGGGAGTGGTGACCTCAAGGCAAGACCCCACTCAGCTCACTTCCAACTTGTGAAAAGGAAATAAAGAAAGGCAAAAAGAAATTAAAGAAAATCCTAGGGCCAGGCATAGTGATTCAGTACTCCAGAGACAGAGGCTGAAGGGTCTCTGAGTTTGAGGCCAGACTTAACTACAGATGGAATTTCAGAACAGTGAAGCTTAGGCAGTGAAAGAAATTATTGAGAACAGAAAGCTGGTTAAGATGTAATTAAATGAGGGGGCCATGCTCCAGCCCCAGCAAGCAACAGAACTTGGCAGCTTCAGCCACATACATCTGGCTTTAGAATCAAGGATAGAAAGAAGGAGGTTATGGCATCTCCCTCTGTGACTAAGGAAAGCCATTGAGGCCAGGCATGTTCCAGGGATGTCCCTGCATGGAGGCCTAGAGGGGCCATTGTGCGAAGCTGTGAAGTCCGAAGGCTGGATGGCCTTGGAGACTCCAGGATGTTGACTCAGGAGATGCCTGAGTAGTAGGATACTTGCTGAGGAAAGCTGCTAACAGGGAGTGGAACCATCCCCAGAGAAAGAAGTGTGTTGCAGTCAACAAAGCTGAAAGAAGTTGGAGACCTGAAGAGTGTTTTTGCATCAGACATGGACATGCAGAGTTTAGAGTCTGACCAGCTGGTTTTTGGTCTTGCTTTGGTCCAGTATTTCCTCTTTTTCCTCCCTTTCCTCCCTTTTGGGACAGTACTGTATATCCTGTGTCATTATGTGTTGTGAGTATGTGATCTGATTTTTCATTTTGATTTTCCAGGAGTTACAGTTAAGAGATTGTCAAGAGTCTCAGAAGACACTTGGGACTTTTAAAAAAGTTTGAGACTATTACAGACTATAGGGACTTTTGAAGTTGGACTACACATATTTTGCATTATGATATGTGTACAAGCCTATGGTTGGCAGGGAATGGAATATGGTAGTTTCAATAAAAATGTCCCATATGGTCCCATAGGGAGAGGTACTATTAGGAAGTATGGCCTTGCTGGATGTGTGGCCTTGTTAGAGGAAGTGTTCCACTGGAGTGGGTTTTAGAAGCTCAAGCTAGACCTGGTGGTTCACTGTCCCTTCCTGCTGCCTGTCAATCTGGATGTATCCAATCTCTCAATTACCTCTCTTGCATCATGTCTGCCTGCATGCTGCCATGCTTTCTACCACCATGATGATAATGGACTAAATCTCTGTAAGCCAGCCCCAAATTAAGTGTATCCTTTAAGAGTTGTTATGGTCATGGCATCTATTCATAGTAATAGAAACCCTAAGACAGCTTGTCATTGGAAAGCCTTGGAAATACTGAGACACAATGCTTTGATTTGTCTGATCAGCACATGAAAGAAAATTTCAGTGTTGATAGTAGTAACAAATAGTATTTTACTAAGTATGTGAAGTAAGACTAATCTGTATTTACACAGTGTCCTTTCATGGAATACAAGATGTCTTTCATACCTGTCTCCATAGAGTTAGGTAGGTACAGTCAGTGAAAGAACCATCTATTTCTGTCATGTGTTGTGGAATATTAGTTGAAGATGTCTTACATTCATTTATGCTGTAGGATGTTTGTTTAATGATGCAAAGATGTGTTGCATTCTTTTATGTTGTAGTTGTTTAACTCTATAAAGCTGTGTTACTTTGCCTTTCTAAAAACACCTGATTGGTCTAATAAAGAGCTGAACAGCCAATAGCCAGGCAGGAGAAAGGGTAGGTGGGGCTGGCAAGCAGAGAGAATAAATAGAAGGAGAAATCTGAAAAAAAAAAAAGATTTAGGGTATGAGAAAAGAAGGAGAGAGGACACCAGGGGCCAGCTACCCAGCTACACAGCCAGCCACGGAGTAAGAAGTAAAGAAAAGATATACAGAAATAGAGAAAGGTAAAACCCCAGAGGCAAAAGATAGATGGGATAATTTAAGTTAAGGAAAGCCGGCTAGAAAGAAGCCAAGCTAAGGCTGGGCATTCATAAGTAAGAATGAGCCTCCATGTGATTTACTTGGGAGCTAGGTGGCAGCACCCCCCCCCCCCAAAAAAAAAGCCAAAAGAATAAGAGTAAAAAGCAAACAACTACAGTCATAGTTTTGGTCCTATTAATTGAAAAATACAAAAAAAAATCTTTTTAAACCTTTGAGTTGTGACTAGACACCAGTTAGTTGCACTGGAGTAATGATTTTGCTCATCTGCATAGAATCAAAGAAACCATTGATAAGAACTTGAGGAAAATGCTCAGGCCTTTCTAACACAATCCCCAAACACTTGAAACACAGTTTTAATATTTTCTCGGGGGAAAAAAAAAAAGTAAGGGGTCAGCCTCTTAATATAGTAGCAGGAAGTTCTGGTAAAAAGACAAAACTACCAATAAATCATCTATTCCATTCCTTCCTTTAAATCGACTACCCTAACATCCTGACTACTGACTCCACTTAAACAATTCCTAGACTTTCTGCCATTTCATCATTTGCTTACCCGAGGAAAGACTCCATGCTGCTCTCACTATCCCTTCATGGGATTTTGTGTGTCAAGCACAAAAACATAAGAGGCATCTCTAAGAATCAGTAGAATCCAATGACATCTTTGATACCTGATGCAAGAGAGTGTTTAGAAAGCTAGACTCTGAAGATATGCTGACTGGTGGAAGTCTCAGTGGGGTTTTCATTCTTGCTAGTGTGAGTCATTTGTGGCACAGCTTCTTCATCGACAGGTTTGCTGACAGCTTAGGTTTCGGGACACTTACCCAGTCTGCTCCCACTTACACCAAACATCAGAGAAACAGCAAGAGATAAATCAGAATTTTCCAAACCATCCTTTCAAACTGTCCGTTTGTATAAAAGGTGTTTTTTGTTTGTTTGTTTGTTTGTTTTTGGTTTTTCTTGTACTTTATTGGCCCAAATAGTCTAGATTTTCATCTCTGTTCTGCCTCATTCTAAACGGTCTTTTCTGCCAGATATTGCTCATGTATTTAAAACTAGAATTGATTGAAATAGTTTCACTGGAAAACGTATTATTTTTCTGTTTCTATGCTTAAAGTGATGCTGGTCCAACACGGGAAACCTCACCCGGCCCGGACACGGACAGGATTGACAGATTGATAGCTATTTCTCGATTCCTGTGGGTCACATACATTGCAGGGTAGCTATGAATGGGGCCCAAAACAAAACCATAATGTTACCTCGAACATTATGAGGGCTGGGGAGATAGCTCAGTGCTTGCCTACCTTGTAAACAGGAGGATGTCATTTTGATCCCCAGACACCAATTTTTTAAGCCAAATATGATGATATGTGCCTATAATCTCAGCAATGGGGAACAGAGACAGGTGGATTCTGGATCTCACTTGCCACCCAGCCTTGCCTATTGATGAGTTCCAGGCCAGTAAGTGAACCTGCAGATAGATAGATAGATAGATAGATAGATAGATAGATAGATAGATGATAGATAGATACACAGATAGATAGATGATAGATA
>CABHPP010145194.1:25641-50066 GCA_902168425.1 Peromyscus attwateri
AGATAGATAGATGATAGATAGATACACAGATAGATAGATGATAGATAGATAGATACAAACATACATACATACATAGATGATAGATAGATTGATTGATTGATAGATTGATAGATATATAGATAGATAGATAGATTGATAGATACATAGATAGATGATAGATAGATTGATAGATAGATAGATAGATAGATAGATAGATAGATAGATAGATAGATAGACAGACAGATAGATACACAGACAAATAGACAGACAGATAAATGAAATGAAATATGGAAAAACTGAATAAGTCCTCTGGCCTACACACACACACACACAACAACAACAACAACAACAACAACAAACAAACAAAGCAAACAAAAACTATAAGATACTGTTAACAATACTAATGGCAATACAGTGTCACAAAGTCAAAAGCTTAGACACACCTATTACAGAAAATACTTATTCTTGCCCTTGACTCTAATAATCCCTGGTCTGGTTTGATGCCAATCTGGTGCTAAGTACCGTCAGTTGTATGAGTGGCCTCCAAAGGATAGTGTGTATAGTTGTAGCATATGGGAAGGTGCTGTAGGTCTTTCAAAGGTGAGACCTAGTGTGAGATGCTAAGGGTTAAAGTCCCTGATATATGCCCCTAAAGAGACTCCAGGTCCTGTTCATGTTCCCTCTCCAACTCCATGACCTTCTATGTGTCCCTCTCCCTCTCCCTCCCTATCCCTCTCCTCCCACATCCCCCCTCTCCCTATCTCTTTCTCTGTCTTCATACTTGCTCCAGCATATATTGTTACCACTTTAACCAGAGACACCAAGCCATAGTGCTACCTAACCTCAGATTTGAATCTCCAAATCCCTGTTTCAAAAGTTCTCTTTACTCCTTAAGTCAAGTGGGTACTTTTTCACAGTTATATGGAATTGATGAATTAGCTATTTCTCAACTAAAGCAATTGAGAAAAAAAAAACCTGCCCTCAAAGAGGTTCAAATTTTAAACATGCACAGTATAAATTAATAAAGGGTATCCAATATGACAGGTACAAGCCCAAAGGAGGAGGGGGAACAATAAGTCATGCTAAATTAGCAAATTCTACCTACAGGAGGCACTGACTCCATTTAGTGTAGGCACTACCTACTTTTAATTAAGACATAGAAGTTTGCACGTGAGCCTATTAAAAATGCAAATGGATGATATACCCAGCAAATATCAAGTAAATCAATGTGAATCCAACAACAGTATAGGCTGGGTGGTGGTGATGCTCGCCTGTAATCCCAACACTCAGGAGCCCGAGGCAGGCAGATCTCTGTGAGTTCAAGGCCAGCCTGATCTACAGAGCAAGTTCCAGGACAGCCAGGGCTGTTACACAGAGAAACCTTGTCTTGAAAAACAAAAAACAAAAACAGTATAGACAAATATCCTGCATATGATAAAAACAGGTGAGCAAGCCAGCGCAGTGATGATGCATGCCTGTAATCTCAGCACTTAGATGGTAGAGGCAGAAGAAACAGGAATTCAAGGACATTCTTGGTTAACAGCAAATTCAAAGCCAACCTGTGCTACATAAGACCTTGCGTCACATTTAAAGGAGGGTGAGTGGCTAGCCTGCAGTATTTACTTCACAGAAGAACTCATGGCATCACACATTCCTAGCCTCCTCCATCCACCCATCTCCATCATGGGTCAAGCCTGTATTCTAAGTGGAACTTAATCTACTGGACAAGCAGGCACAAGCCACAATGAGCCTCAACAATTGATGAATTCCCACTCTGCTTCCTCCTTCAGTGAGAGATGGTAACCCTCTCTGGCCAATGAATTGGCAGGCTGCAGTTCTCTACCCAAGGAGGTTTGTCTGAAGAGGTTTCAGTCAGTATGAAGCTATTTTTCTTTTTTTTTAATGTGACATGTTCATTGATCTAACTGCTTCTCCTGTATAAAAGAAGTTACCACAGTTTGAGCAGAGTTGGCTTTTGTTATCCAAGTTGATGGAACAGAAACATGATATAAAAAAAAATAGGGAGAACCATCAATAAATGTTTTGGTAAGATGATCTGATCAATTCGGAAACAATTGTCATTAAATACTGAGGAGACATTGTGCCCTATACAAGCCATTTGAAAGTTTCAGGGAAAGATGTGATATTATCAGTTTTGAGTTTTAGAAAGCTATCCAAGCTACAAGAATAGAAAAAATTTCAAAATCCCAAGACTGAACAAAGAGCAAGTAGTTCCAGAGAGGCCTTTCCCAAGATGTTTATATTTTGAAGATAAGAATGATGGCCCTGGAAGATGGCTCTGTGGGTAAGGTGGCTTATTCCCAAGCCTGCAGACCTGAGTTCAATCCCCAGAAACCACATGGTAGGAAGGGAGAATGGATTCTTTTTTTTTTGGGGGGGGGGGGGGGGGCTATTTCTTTTTTCTTTTTTCATTTTTCTTTATTAAGAAATCTCCTACTCACTCCACATGCTATCCACAGACCCCCTCCTCCCTCCTCCCACCCCCAGCCCTCTTTCCCAAGCCACCCCACATCCCCACATCCCCCAAATCGAGGTCTCCCATGGGGAGTCAGCAGAGCCCAGCACACTGAGCCTAGGCAGGTCCAAGCCCCTTCCCACCGCACCAAGGCTGTACAAGGTGTCACACCACAGGCACCGGGTTCCAGAAGCCTGCCCATAGACCAGGGACAGATCCTAATCCCCCTGCCTGGGTGCCCCCCAAACAGTTCGAGCCAAACAACCGTCTTCCGTATCCAGAGGGCCTAGTCCAGTCCCATGGGGGCTCCACAGCCACCAGTCCACAGTTCATGGGCTTCCACTAGTGTGGCCCGTCATCTCTGCACGTCCTCCCATCATGAGGAGAACGGATTCTTGTACATTGTCCCCCAACTGTCACATGTGTGCTGTGGTACATGCATACATGTGTCCCCTCCACCTCACACTAAATTTTGTAAAATGCAAAATAAAGAAGCTTTGAAAACAAGAATGAGCAAAACAAACTTGGAAACTCTAAACAGTTAGTAATGGTACAGAGCCTGTGCTCGTCTAGACAGTAAGAGCAAGGCCTGCAGCATGTCCTAAGTTAACAAGTATATACTAATAACAAAACTACTCGCAGAAGCAAGCATTCCTGACTTGCCTTACCTCATTCTCAAAGATATAGAGCTCCCAAATAACTCAGTTAGTTCTCAGTTTACTTCCATGAGGTGCCGATAGTTCCGTGCCATAAATAAAATATAGCATTTTGAGCTATCATGAGGTTCCTTGCAGCTCTATTGGTTTTGCTTTCCGTAATAGCTGTAAATAACACATCTAGGCATCTCCGTATGCTTTCACTCTGCACTGACAATCACCATCTGCTCTCATTGAATAAAGGTCCTCCAAGAAGAAACTTACTTACAGTTAAATCTTTTAAATTTACAAAGTATGCTATAAGACCTCATGATTACCACAACCAGGTAAGTTCTGTACCATCTCATTCTCCTCAAAATATAAATAACTATTTGGAAATCACATGGACTCCTATCTATTTATAAAATCAGAACAACATTTCAATGAAGCAAGGCTTCTTAAGTGACTCAATTCATCAACGTTTTATGAAGAAATGGGATTAAAATATAAATTGCCTTTGCTTTTATATAAGTAAATTGTTGCAAGCACGATTCTCACCCTTTGTCTTTTTCTTCTAAAATGTCCCATAATCACATATGCAAAAAAATCACAGCTCATGATTCAATGAAGAGCGATAAAATGCCGCATTTTATAAAATGGTATGCCAGAGAGACCTTGAATACTTTCGAGGTTCAAGTTACTCAACTTTCCTCATTCTTAATTGATTGGTATGGTTTATTCTTTAGGAGAAATACAAATAGAGCTACCACTGAAGTGATTACACTATTGAAAACCAATTATGCTCAGCCAGATAATGGTACCAGGTACGGGTGTCATCTTGTGGAGTGGAACTTAAATCCACTCAGAAAGTGATTGTTTTCTCCCTCATGACGTTCATGTCACTATAGCACCGATGTGCATGTGCAAGCCAAGCCAATCATTTCTGTAGCTCCAAAGGTTCACAAATGCTGATAAGATGGATGCTTGCTTCTCTCCTCCAGTAGCATGCATAGCAACTTCCAAAACTGAAAGCTAGCCAGGTTAGTACCAGCTTAATTTCTCCATGTTTTATGTCTCACGTGGGTGTTGTCCTCAGTAATAGGATCTTACCATCAATTCTGGAGGGTGACCATGAACATTGTCAATAACCTATAAACTTAGGGATTTGGGGACCTAATTCCAAAGGAGGAGACCCATACCTTGAAATGGGCTTTTTATTTGTTGATCTGTAGTATATAGTGTGGACATTCATTGTGGCCCCATTATAGGTTAACTCCATTTTAATTTTTTTAATACCCATGTCTGTTTGTGCATATGTGTATGTGTATGTACACATATATGGAAGTTTCTACAGTAGCAGGTTCCCATATGACTTTTTGAAAAGTCTTTAGCGTTTTTGAGCCCTTCCCATATAACCTCCTCTACCCTGCCCCCCTGTCCCTACCCTCAACAAACTATTGATATTTTGTAAGACATTTCAGATCTAATTACAACTGGAAGTTTTCATGGTAAATCTCCCACATAGCCTTTGTGGTTGTTAAGAATAGAAAATGCACTCTAGAAATCTTTTTAATTTATGCTGTCGTGCTGTATCCTCCATTGATTTTCTAGTGTACATGTATCTATTAGGAGCAGACTCCACAATAAGAATCAGAAATCCAATTTGTAATGATGTACAGTAAGCAAGGCCTATTGTCTCACATGCTAAGTGTACACCTGGAAACGGCTGTAGTTCACTCAGCTGAAATAAAATTGCTTCCCGTCTTTACACGATGCCATCTTTAGCCTATTAATTTACCTTATAAATGCTAGGTTAAGATAACAATTTGTCTGCAGGTATTCTGTCTGCTTTAGATGAGAAGACAGGATGCTGGCCACCACTTGCCCCTAGTCAAGAAACAAAACTCCTGCATATGTGATCCTCTTTAGATCTTACTGGTCATCATTAGCAACAAGAAAGACTAGGAGAATAAAGAACAGAAATCAAGTACTGATTAAGCCACACATTATTATTGGCAGGTTCTGTGCCCATTTTTGTTACAAACAAAATAAGAATACAAAGAAAAGAAAGGATATAGATTTTTGAGTGAGCAACAATATTGGCACAATAGTTAACAAAGCATCCTCTATCATGTTTTTGAGACTAAAAGTTTACTTTTCTGGTTAAAAAGTTTAAGAAGTAGAAGCTCTACTATAAACTCAAAATGAAGGACTATGGTTCTTTTATATTTTGTTAAAAACAGATGACTATTCAACTGTAAGCACTATCAGATAACAATGGTTGAGAGTTCAATACTGAAAAGTTGAGTAAATTCATGTGTAAGTTACTGACTTAAAAAAATGTGAGTGCCATAGCGTTCTCCACTGTTAACCATATTGAATAGCAGGTGATAGTTTATAATACACTTCGTAGCAGAGATCCTCCTGTGCTTTTAAGTCTTTGCAAAATCTATAAAATCAGAAGGTAGGATTTTCTCTCAAAAGGAGTATCATGGAGTTATTTACACATTCATGCTCATTTTTAGCACTCTTCATAATAGCCAAGATACAGAACCAGCCTAGATGCCATGAACAAGTGAATGGATAATGAATGTGTGGTATATATACACAGTGGTGTTTTTATCTAGTAATAAAGAAGTATTTATGTACTTGAAAGAAATGTATGCTACAGGAGACCATCATGTTATAGAAAGTGAGCCAGGCTAGAGAGTGACTCAGTATGAAAAACACGAACTGTTTTTGCAGAGGATCCAAGTTCAGATCCCAGTACCCCTATCAGGCAGCTCACAACTGCCTATAACTCCAGCCCCAGTGTCACCGGTATATCCAACACTCTCTCCTGGACTCTGTACTGTGATATATATATATATATATATTGATATATATATATGTGTGTGTACAATGCACACACACATATGGAAAATAGAAGGCAGAGGGGAAATGGTCTAAAAAAAGCTAATGTGAGAAGATAATGGGGACTAAGAAAACAAACTAAATCATGTTTCCTCTCCATACAGATCTGAACACAAATTGTACATACATGGCCACCATGAAAAATACTTGAAGAAAAGAATCAGCGTAGGGGTAGGTTAGTAGAAAGAAAATATGAGCAAAGTATAATTATAATGAAGTCTGTTGTTTTAATATGCCAGCTAAAATGATTAACATTTTACAATCCATAAAAACGAAACACAAATTGAGCACAATGATGAAAACCTATAACCCCAGCACTGGAGAGGCAGACAAAGGAGGAAGAAGGGTCCAGATTTATCCTCAATACTATGCAGTAAGTTCAAGGCTAGCCTGAGCTACATGAGACACTGTCTCAAAACAAAGAAAAACAAAAAACAAAGAAACAAACAAAAAACTAATAACAACAATAAAACAAAGTCAAAGAAGAGGAAGGTAGAAAGGACAAAAACAAGATGCAAACTATCAAAGGACTGCTAGCTTTGGGGTGTCAGATGAAAGCCTGAAAGAGGAATAAGTATCATCGAAATTCCTAAAGGGGAAAAAAAAAAAAACCACATGGGTTCGCTGAACTGTGTTCTATAATCTGCAAGCAGAACCTACTGGCAAGTATTCAGACAACAACATCTAACGGGAGGCTCTTAATTACACAGAAGCATAATGCTTAAATTAGAGAACACCTTTTTAATGGTATTAACTTGCATGAAGCAGGCCAATATTCTCTTTTCCCTATTAATCCTTTTCTTTCTTTTTATTTATTTATTTATTTTTTTTGTCCAGCTCTCTCCTTGCTTCACCTTCTGAAAAGAAAAGTTAAAATTAAAAAACGAAAAAGGTAATTGCTGGTTAGACTGAGAACAGGCTCTGAGACTACAAAGCACCAAAACAAAAGATTCTCAGCAGGAACGATAGGGGAAGATTTCCCCATTTGGGGACTCTGTATGAGCTTCTGACATGCTAATGAGAATGCTTTCTTCAAGAGAACAATTTGCCTACACAACCTTGTAGACTATGCACATAAGGAGTTAGACTTTGGGGGAGGTTTTTGTTTTTTTTTTTTTCAGAGATTTTCATTTTTACATGAAAAAAAAGTTGAAAATTTCCCCACAACCTATCTTAATTTTAAGCATACATGAAGAGACTTGGTAAACTGAAGAGTCTATGCCCTCCTAGTGTGATTACAAGATAAACAGGAGACAACAAATAGTCTCGTAAATAACATGTGTTTTTTGCAAATACAGACCATTAGAGCAATAAGAAATTCAATAGAATTATAAAAATTTAAAGGAAGACTGGATCTGAGAGAACACTAACTCTACTTCTCATTTGAATGAGGAGTAAGCCAATAAATAAAACTATATCCCTAGGTGGCAAAGTCAGAATACACCAAGGTACCCAGTGGTATATGATGGTGCATTTTATTTTTGCTGTACATTTTTAGAAAATATATATCTCTCTTAACTGAGTTTAACATAATGATCATTAGTTATATAAACAAATATTTATGTAAAAAATTTAAGTTTGACTGATTTGCAATTACCTTAACTTGCCTAGTGGCTAACAGTATTATGAATTTTAAAAAATGTCCACATTAAGCCAGAGTTTGTGGGGTTTATTATGCATAAATTACTATTTGCATAAAAAATTAATGTACGATAGTTTATGTACATACTTGCCTACTAAATTACAATATGCATAATGTAGACATTAAACCCGCAGTCAAGTCTGTTGAAGTTAGGCTGCAGCTGGTGACTATCAAAGACACACCGCTTTGCTTTCACATTAATTGCAAATAACTTTCATCTGAAACTGAAGATTGCTATAGTTTCACAACCATTCAAAACTGGTCCAAATGGCTTACATGGTTGCCACCAACTAGGTTAAAAAGTTAATATTCCCATTGAAATGTTAAGTGCTAACCATCTGAAATGGTATATGGTAATTACAAACATTGTTCCACCATGCCAACTTCCATAATTGTGCATCAAACCTTTTCTAAATTATATAAACAGTGGCACAATAGAGATAGCATGTGTCTATGTAATTAGTGATTTACAATTTACTACAAATTAGGTAGAAGTTATTTTGCCATTATTCTTTGTTTCTAAATGTTTTATTTACAAAATTAACTGACTGCTATCATTTTGGACACATAAAAGCTAGTCTGGGATAGGATATTGCTATGAAATCAGAGCTGCTACATTTGTGAAGTCACATCATACTTTTTTAAAAATTCAGCATGAGATATTTTTACATTATCATATACACCATTCTAAATTTTCTTATATACTATCAAAACAATAATTTGCTTTTTTAAAGCTTTTTTCTCCTTCAAAAAAAAAAGGAGTTTAAACAATAATTTTAATGAAGAGACAGAAACACACATTCTCTATCCAGTTGCCTCCTTTGTACAAAGAATAAGACAGGAGAAGTGGTCTCGTGTGATGAAACAAAGGCACATCCTAGAGGAGCGTGGAGCAGATCTAGACATTGTCATCAGGAGGAAGACACACTACATCGTTAGATAGGAAAGTGAGAGCATAGGACAAACAGCAAAGACACTTAGAAAGGAGCGTGCCACCTAACCTCCCCAGAGGAAGTGAGCTCCTGAGAAAGGCACACAGATATCAGCTGTGTGAAGGGAAGGACGCAAGGGTAGAGAAGTGAATATGATGAATGTCCTCTAGGGACCCTGAAATCTTAGAACTACAATGTCTTCGCATTTTTATGATCATTTCATTAATATCATTTTCCTTGGATTCTGTTCACCGGTGGAGCCATAGCTGATGATGAGCTGCTCTTCATAAATACACTGTGTGCGAATGTTTGGGAAAAGGAGTGAGTTTGTATTAGTCACGGGGAGAAAGGCCAGAGCCATGTTACACAGGATGGAGTTCTAGTACTGGCAGTGCTCTGGCCATCTTGAGGCTTGCTAGCAATTCACTCTCAGGCTTCATTCTAAATCAGCTGTTATGATTTAACCTGAGATGTTCCCTGAAGACTTAAAACCTAAGCTGGTGGGCCTCAATGAAATGACTGAATTCTGAAGGCTCAGGCTTAAGCAGAGCATTAGTCCTTAAGCAAACTCATAATATGTCGAGATTATTGTGAGAGGGCCTGAGAGAGAGGAAGTAGCAGGGGACCAGGAAGAGAAGCCTCCTCAGCTCTCTCTCTGCCTCCACGGCTCCATCACTTACTTCCTTCACGATACTCGGGCTCATGACAAGTCCAACAATAACAGAATTGAGAATTGTGTACTGAAATTTCCAAACTGAAAGCCAAAGTCTTTCCCTTTTTAACAAAAAAAGATCGGAATCTACCTTTTAAAAAGATTTTCAGATGATCCTTATGTATTTTAAAGTTTAAGAAACATTGGACTAGATTTTTATGTTCCCACGACTTTTGAAAGGACAATTTATGAGTTCATTGAACGTTACATTGCATGATTTGTTAACATGGACCTCTAGTAAGGGTTATAACAACAAGAAAAAGGTGAAGAACCCTAGAAAATGAAATTTGATTGCACAAATAATCCTTTTGATTAGAAAAAGGAGTATGGTTTTTAATAAAACAATGAACAAGCAGTTCTCAGGGACCCAATGTATTTAAAATAATAATAATAATAATAATAATAATAATAATAATAATATCTAATGAGAAATTTCTACATGCTACACACTGTCCTCAGTTTTTTATATTAATTAATTTACTTACCATTTATTAATTATTTAGCTTCATTAAGTCCATGCAATGAAAAGAATGCTACTTTAATTGAATAGATTCAAGCATCAGGACACAAAAAAAGTTGAATAAATAGACCAAATTAAATTACAAGATGAATGGTGAAGACTATTTTAAAATCCAAATTTACAAAGGAGCTGAGGTAATTGTAGCATTTTACAGTCCCTTGGCTAAAACAACTCTTGTTCTAAATCTACTAAATAAATAAATAAATCAAGTTAGTCACTTGTGTGCAGACTAGTCACGACTCCAGATACTAAGACAATCTAAAATAAGAATCATAAAAGATTACTTATGAAGAATTAAAGGGAAAAATTCCTGGAAAACAGAAAAGCGGATTCTTCTCCAGTAGAATTGTCTTCCACAGTCTCATTCCTACAGCAAGTAGCATTTTATGTTAATTAGGTCATGAGACAGCCTATATAAATCTCAATATTGCATTTGCTTCTCCTATTCCAAATATACTCAGGAGAGACCCCAGACTACAACATTAGCCACCCCAGAGTATACAAGCTGAGAAGTCTTGAGTATATGAGAGCCAACCCAGTCCACAGACTGTAAACTCAAGTGTAGCCAGCAAAGTATCCTGATACAATAAGAAGACAGCTTCTAGAAGGAAGAAAGCTCCAAGGAACATCTGGCCCTTCACTGGCCCTGTTCCAGCAACAGCCTATATAGAAACACAGGCCACCAGTTTCAACTTGCCTTCCCCCACCTCCACCTGGCAGACTCCAATTTTAGATAACCCAGAAACAAGCTGCTCCTACACTTCATCTTTTTTTTTTTTTTTTTGGCTCCTTGTGCTTTTTCTTTCATGAATGAGCCAACAAGAGTAGTATGTACACTAGGAATAGCCCCAAATAAAATAGGAAAAGGTATCCAAAACAACAGATGCACAGAGTATAACACAGGAAAACAAGAAAGACGAAATTAAAGGCAACATGACATCTACAAGAAATCTTGCTCAATTACTAAATCCAAAGTCTGCTTCTAAAAATAAGCAATGATTTCAGAGAAAGCAAACAAGCAGATGAATGAACTAAAAGAAAAAAAAAACATAAACCTGGGACATAGAGAAGAAAGCACAAATGCAGAAGAGAAATTCAGGAACAAGATTAAGAAATTCAGAAAAAGAAAAGTGATTATGGTTTTTAAAAATTCAAAGAGAAATGTTAGGATTCAAAGCTCAGCTAATCAAATAAAAACATATTGGAAAGTATCTCCAGTAGACAGGTAGAAACAAAATACTGGAGATTGAAGTCAAGATTGAGGAAAGACTACATTTAGAAATCAATAAAGAAAAAAATTAACAAGAAAGGCTCCAGTTCTAAGAACCATGGGGCAATATTGTAAGTATAAACCTTGAGATTCTATGGTGTAGAAGATGGTACTGAGATTTATTTTTTTTTAAGTCATAGAAAATCTATTTAATGAAATTACAGCAGAAAATTTCCCAAGTCTAGGGAAATAAATGGACATCCAAGACCAAGAGATATTTAGAGTCCCAAATAGACCTCTCCAGAGAAAAACTTCTCCATGAAGTATTACATTCATTATGCCAAAACCACAAAACAAAGAAATGATATTAAAAACTCAGAGAGAAAGATATCAGTTCACTAATAATGGCAACTCATGAAAGTAACTTCAGGCCTCTTAGCCTAAACTCTAAAACCCAGGTTCTCAAGCCCTGAAAATAAGTAACTGCTGACCAAGTTTACTATATCTAGCTAAGTTATCTTTCAAATCAATGGAGAACACATTTCAAAATAGGCACACACTAGAGCAATTCACAACCATCAAGCCAGCACTACAGAAAATAAGTAAATCCTACATAAAGAAAGAAAGAGGCACTTTCAATCATAAAAGCATGGGAAAGAATAAATTTCATGCCAGGAAAAGTGCTAAGAAAGAATCAATAGAGCCCAAGTCAGTAAACCAGAAAATCCCTAGTCTAACCAGGAATAAACAACAATAAAACGAATCGCAGTGGTTGTTCTTCTGCTGGCTGAGACAGGATGCCCTGACAAAAGACAAGTTAGAAAAAAAAAAGGGGGGGGGGCGGAGGAGTTATTTTGACTGACAGTTCCATGGGAGACACTGTCTATCATAGCGGGAAACATGGAAGTAGGAACCTGAGACCAGCATGGCAGTCAAGATGCAGACTGACCACATGTTCGCTACAGACAGGAAGCAGAGATAGAAAAAAGGAAGTAGGGACTAGTCTATAAAACTGCAAAGCCAGCTTCCAATAACATCCAATAACTTCCCCAGCAAGGCGCTACCTCCCAAAGGCTCCATAGCACTCTCAAATCACATTAGCACCTGGGAAGCAAGTGTTCAAACACATGATCCAAAGGGAAACACTTATCACTCAAACTACAGCAACCCAGGAAACAGATAACAAAATGACAGGAACCAGAAAACTCCTCTCAATAAAAATTCTGTATGGCGCACGCCTTTAATCCCAGCACTCAGAAGGCAGAGACAGGTGGATCTCTGTGAGTTCGAGGCCAGCCTGGTCTACAGAGCGAGATCCAAGAAAGGTGCAAAGCTACACAGAGAAACCCTGTCTCGAAAAAAAAAAAAGAAAAAAAATTCTGTATGTATGTAGTCTTAATTCCCCCTGCCTGATTGGATTAAAAACAAAAACCAACTGTTCATTGCTTACAAAAAAAAAGAAAAAAAAATTCCTCAATGTCAAAGACACACACAGATAGGAGGGCAGGGAAGTCAATGTATCAAGAAAATGGAAACCATAACCAAGGAGGTTTTTGGGTAAAGTAGACTTCAGACCAAAAGTAGTCAAAAAAGAGAAAGGTTGCTATATATTACTACAAAAATAATCATGAAGATAAAAACAATTGTAAATAGATGTGTACTGGACATTGTTGTACCCAATAAGATTTTTCAAAAATACTAAAAATGAAGGTCAGGCAGGCTAAAAATCAAATAAATAGTGACTTCTATCTTCAACAGGTAGATTATCTAGACAAAAAAAAAAAATCAACAAAGAATCTTTAAACATCACCATAGATTACATGGTCATATCAGACTCCTACAGAATATCCCATCCAGCAGCTACAGACCCCACACTCTTCCTTGTAGTTCATGGGATGTTCCATAAAATAAAATATTTTAGTCCCAAGGCCAATAGGAACAAATACCAAGTGAGTGAAAATGATTTCTTTTTTTTTTTTTTTTTTTTTTTTTGGTTTTTCGAGACAGGGTTTCTCTGTGTAGCTTTGCGCCTTTCCTGGAACTCACTTGGTAGTCCAGGCTGGCCTCGAACTCACAGAGATCCTCCTGGCTCTGCCTCCCGAGTCCTGGGATTAAAGGCATGCGCCACCACCGCCCAGCTGAAAATGATTTCTTTTATGTTGTCAGATTACAGTGGAATAGAACTAGAAATCAATAGCGTGAAAAATTACACAAATACATGGTGATTAGAGGTTGAATGATACCCTCCTGAACGGCACTGCGTTTTCCCCAGGTAGACACATCACCTACTCTTGCCTTATTTGAAGCTTTGCTGATGTTACCTTTCTAGTGAGGTCTTACCTCACATTTAAAAGTCCAACTTGGGGCTGGAGAGATG
The DNA here is from genome assembly GCA_902168425.1 of Peromyscus attwateri. NCBI lineage: Eukaryota > Metazoa > Chordata > Mammalia > Rodentia > Cricetidae > Peromyscus > Peromyscus attwateri. Next base: position 39,038 of record CABHPP010145194.1, read on the forward strand.
GCTCAGAGGTTAAGAGCACTGGCTGTTCTTCCAAAGGTCCTGAGTTCAATTCCCAGCAACCACATGGTGGCTGAAAACTATCTGTAATGAGATCTGGTTCCCTCTTTGGGCCTGCAGGGATACATGCAGGCAGAATACTGTATACATAATAAATAAATAAATCTTTATAAATAAATAAATAAAAGTCCAACTCTTCCAATCGCACTACCTAGTCAACCCATCCCTTTGTTGTCTTTCTCCACAGCAAGTGAAATGTTTCTGACTGTGTAACTTACTTTCTGTATGAGTGAGATATTTTCACCCAACGTGTGTTTGTGTGCTGCCCCCTTGTTTTTCATATAATTTGAAGTTGGGTGAGGCCAGTTTGGTTACACTGTCTTCAAAATATGGAATTTGTGCTGTTACTCAAACTCCATGCCCCACATTCTGGCTCAACTATAAATCATAAAACTTTAGCAGAGTCTCTGGCATTGCTGATATGCTCAAGAAAAGCCTACATATTCTGGGAGGTATAATTATTGACCGAAAGAGTTTCTATTGACTAGAGTCACTTGTGAAAATCATCAACTTTAAAACCCATTACTATGTATTGTGTCCCCGGGTAAGAAGTAAGCTTTTATTGTGTTGTTTATTACCTCTGCATAATTGAAACTATACTGCTCCTGATTATACATTTTCCCCATTAAGACAAGTTGTCTTTGCCTCTATACATGTATTTCCAGAACTTCAAACAACTCATAATTTATAATCAATGAATATGTTAAATGGCTAAATAAATAATAAATGAGAGAACAGTATCCACATGAATATAATAATGCATTTCCAAGTAATTCAGTGTACAGTGTCTATAAACAAAGGTTTGTTTAATAAGTAAACTTAACTGCATGCTCACTGAAATATGTGCTCAAATTAACAGATGTCCGGAGGAGGTTTAAAAAGTCAAAGTATGGTACCATTTGTCCTAGCGTGAGGCGGTTCTGCGCAAAGCAGGGCCACTAGAATCCCAGCTACATCCTAGTGGTAGCTGTCTCCTTTCCCCATGAATGGAAAAGCCAAAAATACCTCAAATTTAAAACAACAACTAAGAAAAGAATGGCTTTTATTCAGAATATTCTTTATTAAAAGTAGCAAAGAACTTAAAGAATAAAAATATTAAGAAATTAAGTTCAATAGAAGCAAAAATCATAAACAAAATAAGAAGCTGATAGAAGACATATTGTGAAAAGAATTGAGGATTTTGGGAAACCTTTCTATAGAGATCTTAGATAACAGGTGTGGAAGACACTGCAGTCATCCATGGCCTTTTACTGTCTTCTTTTCTTTTATGTTGTCTTCTCTTGGTGTTGGTATTGGCTTGCTTTGTCTTAATTACAGCTCTTTTAAAATGCAAAAAAAATGTAATTAGTTTTGTGAATATATAAAAGCAGGCTAGAGGCTCAGGAGAGATTTTTTTTCTGTAAGTAAATTCTCATGTATGCTTCTTCATTCTGTATATTGTGATGTTTTCTTGGTTTAACTCTATGGAGAAACGCCTCACATAAGCAAATGGTTAAAAAGGAAGAATGTTTGATAGCTCTAGAGATCCATTATAAATAGCCTTTATAAATATCTCAATATCCAACATGAGATAGTTTCTTAAAGATAAGCTGTTGAGCCAGAAAACACATCAATAAACTTAACAATCTCTAATACATCAAAATGTACAAGCCTGCCTTACACTTTGAACAAACATTTTAGTCACACGTACCTTTATATACCTTTTGCCCTAGTCTGATTGCTGTTCCCGTGATAAACAACATGACCAAAAGCAACTTGTGGAGGAAAGGGTTTGGCTTAGATGTCTCATCATAATCCATCATTGAGGTAAGTCAGTGCAGGAACCCAAGCAGGAACAGGGACACCAATCATGGAGGAAAGCTGCTTACTGGCTTGCTTTCCATACTTTGATCACTTTGGCCCATGGATGGCACTGCACACAGTGGGCTGGTCCTTTATACATCAGTCATTAGTCAAGAAAATGCCCTACTGACTCGCCGACAGGCCAATCTTATGGAGTCAATACCTCTTCCTAGATGGATGTAGCTTGTGTCCAGTTGTCAAAAAACTGTTCAACACATCTTTGGAATACCTCAACTTACTGGGCTATGCCTATCTATCAAATATTGATATTTCTTATTACATGATATTTGAAAAATCATGTTCATTCATAGCACATGTAATTCAAGAATTAAAATCTACTCAAGGGCAAAAATTAACCAATTTAATAAAAATAATATCTAAATGTATGTTGCATAAGGGAGTTATGCTTTAGATCCCAAACAAAAATAATTTGAAAGTGAAATTATGAAAACAGATCTAGCACACCAACAAACCAAATGCCGGAGTAGATACACCAACATCAGATAAAATATACCTTAAACCAACAAATACAGTAGTATTTTTAAACTATTTGCAGTGACAATATTTTATGGGTGAAGAAGACAGTTCAGTGGATAAAGTGGTGTATAGGCAAGCATGATGTCCTGAGTTCAAATCCCCAAAACCCATGTAAAAAACCAGACATGTAGCACAGTGTCTGTAGCCCATGTCTCTGAGGACATGGGAAGTGAAGACAGGAGCATCACTGTACATAGCAACCAACAACAAAGAGACATTGTCTCAAACAAGGTAGAAAAGGTGGACAAAAAATTTGACATTGTCTTCTGACCTCCACACATGTGTTGTGTTAACAATCACATGTAGTGGGTAGCCATTCCAGCTTTGACCTGGATGTTCCAACCCATTAGCTTCGGTAACGGTCACACCTACAAGGCGGGGCTGAGAAAGGATGCTGAAGACCGGGGTTCCAGATGCGCGGGCTCTCTTGGTTCCTGGACCCTGGACGCTGGAGGTAGACTGAGCAGAGTTCTCCAGAGAACACCGCCGGACTGCGCCATGCCTTTCCCAGACTCTGTAAACTATCCATTCACTTGTAAGTTACCCCACAAAATAAACCTCCCTTTTAACTACGTGGCGTGGCCTTAATAATTTCACCAATAATCACACATACAAATGCACACACATACAAGCAAACATGTCATACATATACCTTCACATCACCCACATATATGTAAAAATAAATAAATGCATAAATAAATACATAAATAAATAAAACACCTGTCATGGACAACATGGAAGAAATTGGAGAACATTCTTCTAAGTGAAATAAGCTTGCACAAAGACAAGCATCAGTGTTCTCGCATGTATGTGGCACTGAACAAAATTGAACTGTTTGTTTCGGCAGAGAGAGAACAGACATTATCAGTAAGAGAGGCTCAAACTCAGAGATGGGGAGATGATTGTGAAACAGTATAAAGCATCAATTTGACAGAAGAAATAAGATTTAAGGGCTTTTTAAAAGCCTATTGCAAAGTTCGCAGTGTGATGAATATAGTTAGCAATATTGCAAATTGCCAAAAGTAAATTTCTAAAATTGTCATCACAAAAAGAAAAGCATGATGAATATGTTAATTACCTTGATTTAATACTACACGAAATTCATGAACTATAATATCACTTTTTATCATAAACATACTCAATTATAATTCTTCAATTGAAAATAAACATGTTTTGTAAAAGACAGACCATAGCATTGGAGAAAATCTTTGCAAATTGCGTAGTCAATGAAAGACTTATATATAGACTATATAAAAAAAATCTCTTGAAATTCAATAACAAGAGAAGAAATAACACAATTGAAAATGACCTAAGGATCTGAGCAGACATTTCTCCAATGGTATGGATATCTGAGAAGCACATATGCTCTTGTCCAAGATGTGGATGTCCAAGAAACAAAATATACTCAGAGTCACATATCATCAGAGAAACACAAACCAAAATACCAATGAAGCACCCACTGAGATAGATAATCAAAATACAGACAAAAGAGCCAGGTATGATGACACATACCTTCAATCACAGCATTTGGGTGGCAGAGGCAGGAGGATTTCTATGAGTTTGGGGTCAGATTGGTGTACAGAATGAGTTCAGGGATAGCCAAGGCTATTTAGAGAGACCGTGTTTCAGGGGGGAAAAAAAGAAAAAGAAAAAAGAAACAGATAAGAGAGTTTATAAGGATATATAGAAATGGTAACCTTTATATTAAATGCAAAATAGTGTAAATGATTTAACAAACCTGTGATGGTTCCTGAACAGGATAAATGCATAGTTACAATGTGAACAGTAATTTCAAGATACAGTTATAAACAAAAATACTTGATTATGCAAAATTGTATGCAAGTTTTTATTACACAATTATTAATAGAAGTAAAAAGCTAGAAATGTTTCTATGCCCTTTACTTGATAAATGGCTGAGTAATGTTAGGTATAACCATAGACTAGAATAAACAAAATTATGCAATAAAAAGGAACAGATACATGCCTCAAAGTGGATAAACCTTAAAATGCACTAAAGCAAAGAAGCCATTAACAAAATGTTGAAGATGATTTGGTTCCAGGTACATAAACTGAAGATCATGGCCAAATCTATAGAGATAAGAAATAGATTCATGGTTCTCTGATACAACAGAATAAAGCAGGCAGGACAGGGAGTGACTGTTGATGGATCAGGGATTTCTTTCAGGAATGATAAATATTATAAGATTGATTGTGATGATGGTTGTATAACTCTGAATACACTAAAATCCAGTAAGTTGCAAATTTTAAATGGGTAAGTTTTATAGTACATGAATTATGGCCCAATATATCTATTAAACAAAAGAGACTATACCTGAGATATGAGTGTATTATATCAGTCAACCAGCAAAGCAATAGGAAATTCATGAAGAAAAACAGCACAATTGGGGATGAGGTTGAGCAACACAGAATTTTAGCTGTTAAGGTTGTTTTGGAAAGTGTATAAATACTAACACAGAAACTTTAATATTAATAGAAGTAGTTAATATTGCTGGGTTAGGATGTAGCTCAACAGTAGAATGCTTGCCTAGCGTTCCTGAGGATCTGAGTTCAACTCCTGGTACTGAAAAAATGCAATAAAGTGGCAAAAAAATAAAATACTTATAACACAGTACCATGTAACTACTCTCCAAGACTTTAAGTAACAGCAGAGGTATGGGAGATGATGCAGCCAGAAAACTACTTGCCATGAAAGCAAAAGGACCTGAGCTGGATACCCAGCACCCTGAACATCCCCAATATCCCCAGCACCCCCAGCAGCCCCAGCAACCCCAGCATTTCCAGCATCCCCAGAATCCCTAGCATCCCCAGAATCCCCAGCACCCCTAGCATCCCCAGAATCCCTAGCATCCCCAGCATCCTGAACATCCACAGTATCCCCAGCACCCCCAGCAGCCCCAGCACCCACAGCATCTCCGGCATCCCCAGAATTCCTAGCATCCCCAGCAGCTCCACCATCCCCACCATCCACATAAAAGCCAGGCAGGGGTGGCAGCTGCGATCCCAGCACTGGAGAAGCAGAGACAAGAGCATCATTGTTATTCACTATGATGATTTCTGATCACGGTTTTCTACTGAAAGTTCTACAGTAACATAATCCAAATTTGACTACTTAATAGAGTATTGTTTCTAACTCTATCAGATGCAGCCAGTATAAGGGCTCATCCTTTCTGCTTTAGATGAAATATTTACCAAGCAGCAAAAATTTCTCATTGTATATGAAAATACAGAAAAAAGGAACATATCTGATCTTAAGTGCATCCATCAAGTTTCACAGTGATGACAGCTACAGTGGTAGTTTCTCTATTAAGAAAAGAAAATTCCAGAGCAAGGAAAACTAAAACCAGAACCAGATGTATAGAAAATTCAAGGCTAATAGAAGAAAAGGTGGGAGGGGGAAAATCAAGAAAATATGCACTTGAGAGAAATTAATTCTTTGTTCTTCTGTCGGTTTTTAAGATGGACACTAAAAACACAAAACTGTCATATAAAACGTGCATGTGGTAATACCATATCATAGCACATTATAGTACATAATAACACATAGTAATTATGACCAAACATTTGCTTATTTTACACAGAGTTCCTCCTCTGACTTTGACAGGTTAATTAAATAATTACGTTTCTGTGCATTTGTCCAGAACATTCCTGCAAAAAAAAATGGCAGTCATGAAATAAAATGACATTAAGCTAAAAGGAATAAACTAATAGCAAACATAACATACCCATATTTTCTGGGGAAATGTATGCAATGAAAGAAAGGAGATAAATGAGTGGTAGACTGGCCCTTGGTGCCCATGAGATGCTTGGCCCATGAGGTACAAGGCATGTTAACAGGCAGATAAAACGTATGATCAAAAGTGTGTTACCAGTAATTCTTCTATAAGTAATGGAAGAGGGGGGCTAGGTCCTGTCACCTTTCTCATAGGCAGGCAGTAACTTCCCTACCCTTACTCCAGTAGAACTTCCAGGAGCAGCCACAAAATAACAGGATTATGTATTTTTTTAATCTACATAATAAAGAAGACTAGCATCGGCAGTTTCCTTAGTCCTGACTATCTTCAAAAGGCTTCCATGAAAGGAACTGAAAAATCTCTGTAATTGGTTCATAATTGAAAGCCCCAGAGTGGACATTCTTTCTTGCCATAGAATACCCAAGTCATGAAGCAGTGTTTTAGCAAAGCTTGTAGAAAGAAACCACTTGTAGGATCTTAAAAAACAGGGCTTCTGCATCCCCTTTCTGGAGACTAATGGGCATCCAGGAACACTAGGTGTTGGAAGACATCTTTAAGGAGTAAAGCAGAAAGCCTCAGTGGCGGGTGAGGAGAAGAGGTGGCTATTTTACTCAGGACCATTGAATGACACAAGAGACATTGAGCAACTTTTACCATGAGATAAATGTCAATTTTGGGAAAATTGTAGATGATGGATTTCATTGCATTTGCAGTTTAAATATATGTATATTTTACTCATGCATGCATCTCAACCATTATTTCATATTTTCTAATTAGGCAAATTACAAATGGTAACTAAAATGGCTTCCTAAAGCAGCTCAGAGTCTATAGGAGAAGCAATGAATGCACAGTCCTCTCCCCACACACACCCTAATTACAATGATATGATAAATCACCAAGTAATGAAATGGATAAAAGCTGAGCACTATTTAAGAAAAGGTTAAATGTCTAGTTCCCAAAGCAGCATCAACATCTTTTAAACAAAGTCACTAATACAGTTCCACATACACATGTATACTTTTTAAAGTAAGAGGGGAGAAATTTTATAATTAAAAACAATTGAGAAATTTTCTTTAAAAAAAAAAAAACTTATATGTGAACCCCATTTCAAAGACTACCCATCAAGCATCCATAGTGGGACTCTACTTGTACCAGTGGAGTGTATTCCGTGACCTACAGCCACGGTGAATTCTGTTCTCAACCTGGGGCTGTTAGTAGGAAAGCACTTGGAGTAGTTAAAGAGTTAACATAGAAGCCAGGTGGTGGTGGCACACGTCTCTAATCCCAGTACTCAGAAGGCAGAGGCAGGTAGATCTCTGTGAGTTTGAGGGCAGCCTGGTCTACACAGTGAGTTCTAGGACAGCCAGAGCTGTTACACAGAGAAACCCTGTCTCAATAAAAAAATAATAATAATAAAAATAAAAAAAGAATTAGCATAGACCTTTGAACAAATTTCATTAAAAGCCTTCAAGAATTGCACTTAATTAAGCAATAGCAATACATCAACAGCTTTAGGAAGCTGTTAATTTGTCTCATTTCACATTCATGAGACTCAGCATCTGTATGAAGCTATAATGAACATTATTTTTTTAAATAATCACAGGTTATTTTCCATCAAGGTCATATGTTAGTCTCTTAAATATTAAATATTTTAGACAAATGTGTGCCATATTAAATACTCAGAATCTCATTTTAAATTTTTTCATCCCAGTAAAATTCCATGACGAGACACTCACTGCACTCAAGCCTGTTTTACAGATGTTACCATGAGTTGGCAATGAGCCAGCACCTAGTGTCTCCTTTACCTTGGCTTTTAAAACCACATTTGTTTTCATTGGCCTCATCTTACCACATCTGTATAGTAAGTAAAAGCTTGTGAGGAAGACAAGGAGAAAAAAAAAAACTGCTCATGCTATGCATACACTATTTTTCATTATTATTATTTATCATTTTGATTTTTTCATCATACTCTAATTGGTCAAGTACCTGCTGGTACAGAAAGAGGCATTAGATCCAGATAGATGCAAAGTGTTGCCTTTAGTTGACCCAGACAAAACACTTTCAGTTTCAAATTAGCTTTTTATGGTGATACTAATTTTAAAAAATACTTCATTAAGTGTTAAAAATCTTCTGATTTTATTGCTATTTTCCACAAAACAATTGATTTCATATAGTGCACTGCCTTATTCTGTATATAACTCCATAAACTATATCCCCCATACTCAAAGTAATTTCTGGAGATAGACATACCTGACTTCTTACGATGCTAAATTTTGGTGATTGAAATTGGAAGATGTTAATTTCCTTCTTTAAATCATCAAACAAGTTAGTGAATAGATAAAAATAAGAGCCAAATTCATCTTTTTTTTCTGCCATTTCTTTTGTTTGTTTCTTTTTGACACAAAGTCTGGGGAAAATTGCCCACATTGGGTTGGCATTTAAAATATAATGAGGACAAACCTAAAATTCTTGATCCTTTTGCCTCAATCTTACTCATATTTAGCTTGCAGGCATGCATCACTGCATCTGGCTAGTTACGGATAATTAATTCCATTTTAATGCAAGTTCCTTCAAGGTTTTTATGCTTAATTTTCTTAAGAATATCAAGATATGCCAGGTGGTGGTGGTCTTTAATCCCAGCACTTGGGAGGCAGAGGCAGTCAGATCTCTGAGTTTGAGGTCAGCCTGGTCTACAGAGTGAGTTACAGGATGGCCCAGGCTACACAGAGAAAGCCTGTCTCAGAAAAAAAAAAAAAGAAAAAAAAAAAAAAAAAAACAGTATCAAGATGCAACATAATAAAGGCAATATACAGGAAGCCCACCTACCACATCAAACTAAACAGAAAAAGTACAATGCATTTCTAAAAAAATCTGAGTGAGACAAGGATGTCTTCTCTCTCAGTTCCTGTAAAACATAGTACTTAAGGACTTAGCTAGAGCAATAAGACAAATAATGAGTATAAAGGAGATACAAATTGGAAGGAAAAATCAAGTATCTTTATTTGCAGATAATATGATACTATACATAAAGGACCCTAAAGATTCCCTCTGCAGAAGATAAATACTTTTACAAAGTTTAGCAAAGGAGCAGGATATAAAAATAGCATCCAATAGTCAGTGGCCTTCCTGACTATTATAGTAGGCAAATGACAAACATATCAACAAAAAAGGAGTACAGGAGAGAGTATGAGGAGTTTAAAGACTTTTTTTAAAAGTCATATGGAAACCTGTGAAAAGCCTCCCTAAATTACACACACACACACACACACACACACACACACACGCACGCACACACGCACGCACGCACGCACGCACGCACGCACACACAGACTCACACACAGAGTTAAAATGGATTTACCCTATAACAGGGCAACAACACCCCTGTTAGACATCCAATGCTAACTAAGAAAAGGCCCAGTGCCAGGAATGGCTTACTTGTTTTGGAATTGTTACTCAGTGAGGTTCCATAGACCCCAAAATGGCTGTTGGGCGATATTTGATCACACTGTGAACTCCGAGTTTTCATTTGCATTAATTAAATAAAATTAACCTTGGGTCAGGAGGCTGAGTTAGCAACTAGTTGACAGAAAATAATCATAGAGCATCAGCGGGCATCTGGAAGAGAAAGAGAGATGCCAGGAAACACAGAAGAACCAGGATGGATGGTACTTGACAGAACATAGATTAATAAAAATGGGTTAATTTAAGCTATAAGAGATCATTAAACTCAACCCTAAGATAAGGTTAAGCTGTCATAATTAATAATAAGTCTCCATGTCATTATTTGGAGCTGGCTGGCAGGACAGAGAAAGACATGCTACATACACATGGCTATTGCTATTGCTCTTGTTGATCCCCCATCCCCAAAACTGACCAATGCTGAGGAGATCACACACTCGAGTCATAAAACATGGAGATATGAAGCTTGTGCTCAATTGGATGCTTTATCCCTACTGGCTACTTTTCATAGTGGTAGAAGCTGCTGCACACACTACCAAAAGAGAAAAGTGATCATCAATCATAACCAGCGGTGAACCTTGAAAGCTATAGTAGCCACTGGTCTGGAAAGACATATCCACTGATGCTATAGCAACACAAACATGTGGGAATAACCAACCACTTTCTGATTGGATTTAAGTACAATGAAACCCATACCTGACACCATTATCAGGCCAAGGAATACACAGGCCATGGGCCCTAAGGAAAAACCCTAATGCTATTATTTTTGCTAAATGTATATAGTATTAAACTGACTCCTCAGGACTTATTGTTATACCTATAAATCAATGTATTCCTCAACCCTCACCTGAGAGGCTTTTGTTTGCAGTGCATGATGATTAATAACGGGATCCATTCCTGGCCAATGCACAGAGAATAAGAAATTGCAGAATTCTCAACCCTCAATGGAAAATATACACCACAGCTCTTCCTCTCAAGGCTCCGAGATCACTGCAGAAGAGGGGGCAGAAAAAGTGTAAGCGCCAGAGGCGGTGGGTGATTAAAATGAAAGTATGTATTCTGGACAAAGCAATGCAGCTGCGCCTATGAACTCCCAGTGGCTGTGACAAGATGCAGGAAATCTGTGCAAGCCCACGCCAGACCCAATCCCAACATGAAAGTGGGATCGGATCGGAGCATGAAATCCTACCCCTAGTCATGGTGCTATTGGCAATTGTTAGCTGCTAGGGGAGAGAGCAACAGTTCTGTGAGTGAGGCCTCTGGTAAACCAACCATGCTCCAAAGGACAACAATCACAATTCTAAGAATATTTGGGCATTAGAAATTGGTCTTAACAAGGAAGGAAGGAAGGAAGGAAGGAAGGAAGGAAGGAAGGAAGGAAG
>CABHPP010145195.1:0-19077 GCA_902168425.1 Peromyscus attwateri
GCCCTGTTCATTTTGCTGCATAAATAATGGCTTAATCCGCTTGCCAAAACAGCATCACTAGATCTGGAAAGAGAGGCTAATGTTTAGGATTGCACTTTCTTTTTTTTTAAATCTTTAGCTTGCACCAGTGTGCAGTTTATCTTTCATAATAATATTTTTTTTTCAAATGTGACAAAATGCAGACTCCTTTTCAAGTTGTCAGTATGCTGTGAAAAGAATTACACTGGCTTTTCTTTGCTTAGACCCCTTTGGAAACTGTATTTTGGAATTTAATAAGCAGTTAATAAATAGTCATAGGAGTCTTTAGCTTTGTTTACATGAGGAGGAGTTTGAGTGTGACACTTAAGAAATATTAAGCCCTTGCCTCTGTGGGTCACACATACTGTTTTGTTCACTCCTGGAGCTTCACACGGGAGAGAATGTAGGAGGACCCCGGAGGTGTTTGTGGAAATGATTGCATAGATTTTGCTGTGGGAAAAACACTTGGAATCTTAATTTTGTGGAAACTGGTTACTCAGGTGGAAATCACGTTGCTGCTTTCATGTGTGATGGTTAAACAGCAGGCCTTGTTCTTCTCTCTCTCTAAGCTGTCGGTAGTCACGGGGTGGGAGATAGGAGCAAGAGCTGGTTTTTTGTTTATTGCTTTACCATTCCCAAGAACAGAATTGATTTTTTTATTAACCAGTTTTTAAGCTCTGGCGAGTGGTTGGAAGACGTACAGATTTTATTATATTTTAATTTCTCAAATCTTTTTTTTTGTTGTTTGTTTTTTCAAGACAGGGTTTCTCTGTGTAGTTTTGGTGCCTGTCCTTCCTGGATCTCGCTCTGTAGACCAGGCTGGCCTCGAACTCACAGAGATCCGCCTGGCTCTGCCTCCCGAGTCCTGGGATTAACGGCGTGCGCTGCCGCCGCCGCCGCCGCCGCCGCCGCCGCCACCACCACCACCACCACCACCCAGCTTCTCAACTTTTAGTATAAAAATTAAGTACAATCTAATATAATAGATTCTGAAATGTTGAGTGGTGATGAGAGTCCTGGATTTTCATTTATTTTAAATTTAGTGCATTTTAACTTGAGCCATTTCAAAATGGGGTGGCAAATCTTTAACTTTTTTCCCCAGAGACCAAAGGCTTGAGATATTGTCCCATTGAGATAGTGAAGACTGAGCAGTGCAGATGGAGCATATCTGTAGGGCATAGGTAATAGCTTCCTGTTACTGGTGCTGTCTGGGAGATGAAAAGTCACTCTTTGTTGGATGGCTTGTGCCTCTTACTGTTGCAATCTGGGAAGAAAGGAAGTCACTCTTGGATGACTTGGGCCTCCTGCTTATCAAGAGCTGTTGGGCACTAATTTACCCTGTTGACATCCTGGATATGGAGCTGGATTAAGTTGCTACTCTATAAGGCTATTTTAAGTTTCTTGACCATAGGTGTCACTAGAGGGAGTTCCGGGAAAGCCTTGACTTCAGGCTCATGGCATTGGAGAGAGAGAGGTATCTAGTCTGACCTCAGAGAGTTACTCTATCTCGAGTGTGTTAAGGCTGTTCCATCTGGTTCATTCATTAAGTTTCTTTATTCAGCTTCTTAGTATTTATATTGGATGTATATCTTAAACCATTAAAAAAACTATAAAGGTAATACATTATATGGTAAAGTTATAACATCTAGAAGGATGTTAAGCCACAGAGTAAAACCTTGTCTTCTCGCCCCAGAACTCAGCAATTCTATCCCGGCCCCATTTTTCATAGGTAATTGTCTTGCGTATAGAAAGTGGTAGCACTTGTGCAAGGGTGAGCATGCCTTGCTCCTTATCTGTAGGTCTCAAGTCTGTTAGATTAAGGTGCTGTAACAAACCCTGACATGGTGTTTATTACTTATTAAACATCAAGTAACTGTATTTTTCAAATTTTCATCATTTGAATGAAATTAGTGGAATTTGCTATACCAATTCTCAGAAGTGTTTGTATAAGCACCTGTGCTAATTTTCTTGGTTAATGATTAATGGTGAGGTTTACCTTTTTTTCTTCCTAAAGTATAGCATAAATTTGCAGTAAAAGTTGGTGCACACCCAAAAGCATGTATACTACACACACACAAAAGCACAAAAATGTTGTCTTTTGAAACAATTATATGATTTGGAATAGCAACATACCTATATAATATGTATCTTTACCTGGAAACTGTTTAGGGAGGAATAGTTGTCTATATGATTAATTTCTTCTCTATCTTTAATAGTGGACCCTAGTACCAGCTTCTCAGAAAAGGTGGAGGTTATATAGGGCTTCCTCCACACCGAATAACATTACATATTGCAGTTCTTGCAAATTTATCAATTTAAAATAACTAGAATTTTAAATTATTTATTTTTATTTCATATGTATTGGCATCCTTGCCTGCATGCATAACCACATGAGGGTACTAGATACCCTGGAACTGGAGCTATAGACAGCCATAAGCTGCCATGTGTGCTCCGGGATTCGAATATTGGGCGCCAGGTCCTCTGGAAGAGTAGCCAGTGCTCTCAACCACTGAGCCATCTCCCCTACCCCAATAACTAGAATTTTTGTTTCTTGTTTTGTTTGTATTGAGACAAGGTCTCTCTAGCTCTGGCTGTCCTGTAACTTCTTATGTAGAAGTTAACTGCTGGCCTGCAACTCATAGAGATCTGCCCCTGCCTCCAGAATGTTAAGATTAGAGATATATGCCACCATGCCTTGATAATAACCTTGTTTTGTTGAACAGGTACTTGCTATAAATTGGGGTATGAGTAAACTTTGTCTTTTCTTTATAGTGGCCCTTTTAAGTGTAATTCCGAATTACAGGTATTATGTTTTTTGAGGGTCACTAAACTTTATACATCTAGCAATGTGATGACCAAAAAATGCTGATTACATTTCTTTATGCTTTATATACATTGGAAATAATAAAGTAGTAAAGTTAATTTACTTGGAAAGATTGTTTAGTAACTTTTGTGTATTAGTCTGCCAGTTAAAATCTATAGGCCAAATCCAGCCTGCTCACGTTTTTTGTAAATAAAGTTTTATTGGGACTTGTATGTATATATTGTCTGTGGCTACTTTTGAACCATGATGGCAGACCATATGACTAACAAAATCTAAAACAGTTACTCTTTGCCTTTTTGCAGGGAGAATTTGCTCACCTCTAACTTAAAAGAAAAACAAGAACAAAAAGCTCTACTATATTGAAAGAATGTTTTAAACTAGGCCTAGTGGTACAAATTTCTATCCTAGCTGCCCTGGGATGAGGCAGGGGGTTGCAAGACCCATCCTGGAAAACTTAGTGAGACCCCATCTCAAAATAAAGAAGAATAAAAGGGCTGCAGATGTAGTTCTCTGGTAGTGTACCTAATAGAATTCAATCCCCATTGGCTGGGTGGGGATTGGACATGTTTTTAGATACAGTATCAAAGAAAGGAGTACTACATTATTATTTTTCTCTAAGATGGTACAATTTATAAAGCTACCTCACTATCAGTAATTGATATACAGTTTTTCTAAACTTTAGTTAATTCTTATTGGCTTTCAGAACCTTAAATGTTTCCTTTAATTTGTAAAAAGTGGACATTAACTAAGGTTTGCTGCAAGTGAATTTGTAAAGTTTTGAGCCTTTGCATCGTTTAAGATGCACTACTGGAGAGTAATAGAAATTTCTTGACTCTGGACTGGGGCCATTCCCTCTGGCTTAGACTAAGATTATTTTTTCCTCTGGTTAGCTGCAGGGAAGATTGTTTTTTACACTGGTTAGCTGCAGGGATGAGTTGACTACCTTGTCTGGATACATAGTATCCAAGGGATAAGGGAGGATTCTTTTCCAGAAGCCTCTCCCAAGACGTCTTCTCCTGCTCCTTGGCCAGGATTGAGGCATGTTTCATATCTCCCAACATTGGCACTGTTAATCAAATTATTTTAATTCTGTTCCCATTATTTTCCTTAGTCATGTACCAAATGTATTGGATTTTTTCTTGTCCCCAAATGAAAACAAATTCAAAGTGACCTGTCATACATTAATATACTCAATTTAATATGAATATGCAATTTAATGGATTTTTTTGTTCAGAACTTAAAATACAAAACGGAAAAACATTGATTGTTGTTAAAATGCTTTATTGAATTATTATGCACAACTAATCCAGCCTCCTGCCAGTTTTTGCAAGTAAGGTTTTATTTGAACACACTGTAGTTCATTTACTTAATTACAAAGAACAATTGCAACATAGACTGTATGGCTTATGAAACCTAACATGTTTATTTACCTGGCCCTTTGCAGAAAAAGTTTGCTGACCGTATTGTATATACCTGTTGGCATTTAAGCCTGAAAGATGGACATAATACTGAGGAATTGACAGTGTAAAGAACAACACATGTGCCATATTTAATGTCTTAGTGTGTTAAGTGGGATTTTCATGTATGTCAGCTGGAATTAAGAGTAGTGTGTAAAGTTCTAAGAATCTTCTGTGATGTCAATTCTGGATATCACTTGCTTTCTTTTTTTTTTTTTTAAATTTTATATCTTCCTGTTGTTTCTGTAAATTAATAGTCTTTAAATAAGACAACCAGTGGAGATGTATTTGTCCTTAAAGAATCTCCCTTCATAAAAGGGATAATGAGGACTTACAGAATCTTAGGTATGGTTAATTGACAGTAGTCTTTCCAAGTGTGTTGTGCCTGTGGTCTGTTGGCTAATAAGCCTCTGAGGATAGTTACGTGCATCCCAGCACATCTGTGGATGGCAACGCCATGTTGAAGTGTCAAAAGTTGGACAGTCATTGTTGAGGGGGTGGATAAAACTTTGTTAGATGTCAAGAGAACTTTGAGACCTAATTTTTTTTTAGGTTCTAGACTTAGAGAAACTATACAGACTTAGTTTGGTATTGAGTAGAAGTGTGTATACTGGAAAGCTTACTACTCACACCTCGAACACACAGCATAATAATTACAGTCATTAAAACATTTACTGTGTTTGTGTTTGTCTTTTACTGTTTCTTACTAGCTTGGCCATTTTATAACATTAAAATGAGAAGAAAATGTTTTCCTTGACAATAACCAACAGCTAAAGTGAGTATTAAGTGTAAGCCCAGCTCATCAACAAAAGCAACAGACACCTGAGGACCAATTGTGAGACAAGCACCATCCTAATTTCTCCAAAGGGAGACTGGGTATCAGAAAATTAGAAGCTGAATGGTTTTTATGGTAATAGACCTGCCAGGTATCCTTATTGACCACACGACATGTCTTATTTTAAAGATGCTTAAGGCATTGTATTAAATTTTGAAAAACCAGCTACTGCTGTATAATGTCTAGTGTCTCAAAATAAGTAAGACGTAGAAGTATTTGTGAGAGTTTCTCTGTTCAGCATGAGTCTTTGATTTTTTACCATGACTTACATGAACTTGCCTTCCTCTTACTGTTTCTAAATGTTTATTTCATGGTTTAAAAAGTTCTCTTAAATGTAAATGAAGAAGTTGTGCTGCAGATAGCTGTCTTACATTTTATTCTAGCACATGTTTACAAATGATAGTGTACTACTTGCCTTTCTACTCACCCTAGGAACAATACAAATTATTTCCAACATTTTTTAGGTCAGAATTGAAATTCAGGGTAAATGTTATTTTTGTAGTTCCATTTTACATTTAAGGTTTAGAAATTTGAATTTCCTCAAAACTTGTTAATATTTTCTTGAAAGTATCTTTAAAACACAGACTACATCTACATGAGGAAGTGTCAAATAGATTTAGAATTCCCTGTCACTCATGTAGGAAATTCAGCTTCCGAGGTGATCATTCTGGTTAATTTTCAGCTTTGATATTTTCAGAGGTTGGTTTTCGACTTGATAATGGTAGAGGAGAAAGCTTTCTTGGCCCTTTTTTTTTTTTTGGTTTTTTTCGAGACAGGGTTTCTCTGTGTAGCTTTGTGCCTTTCCTGGATCTCGCTCTGTAGACCAGGCTGGCCTCGAACTCACAAAGATCCTCCTGGCTCTGCCTCCCGAGTGCTGGGATTAAAGGCGTGCGCCACCACCGCCCGGCTTTGGCCTCTTCTTAAAAGTCTCATTTGTTGTCTGGGACTGCCTTGCCTAGAACTGCATGAGGAAGTCAGAGTAGGTCAGTCAGCCCAGAACCAGGGCTTGGAAGGACTCTGACCTCACTAACTAGCGCCATGCCTTTGGGCAACTCACTCACTTACTCACCTGGGTCTTCCTTTCTTTTGGAGCTATGTATAGGGGTTGGAATGCTCAAGTAGGGTGGGGGAAAGACAAGCAGTTATGAGGACTAGACCATGTCTGTAAGTGCCTTTGCAGACGCTGAGGCAACCTTGTCCTCTGCACTTCACTTGGGAATCACATGGGGGACGGGGGGGGGGGGGGATGGGGAGGAGAAAGAAAAGTATTATTACACCATTAAGCACTGCTAGTTTATAATAAACACTTGTTGCTATTTTTAAGGTTTTAAAGCTGAGGATATGTGAACTTGGATGGAGAAAGTTAGATCCTTGTTCACATATTCTGTTATGAATGTGGCAGTATCAGAGAAACTTGTTTCCATAGAACTTATTAGGGATCTTCATAGTACATTCAAGTTTTCTCAATGTAGTATTTATAATGATCTTTATTTACAAGTCTAGTGATTAAATCCAGTACTACTGTCATTTAAAGTGTTAGAAAAGAAGCACATATATTAATTACTTTGACATAGATTTGTGTATTTTAAATTTTGATAATTTTATTCAAGAATGGTAGGTTTCTTGTAATTTTCTGCATTTTATAAGCTGAACTTTACCTCTGGGTTGTGGTTCATGGGGCAGAGTGTCCTATGCAGGAAGGAGGTTGGAGTTGTTCTTTTGTCAGCGCCATAACTGTTTATTAGCCCCCAGTTACCTTATTAATGCACTGTCCATTTGTCTTTGTAATACTGCTTCCTTGTTTCCCAGTAAATTGGACAGGAGTTCTTTTGGAATTTTATGCGAAGACAATTATTGTGCTCTTCCACAGTTTGAATCCCAAAGGACTGAAAACAATTACAATTAGGCCTTGGGAAAAGAATAACTTGAAAGTAAAATTAGTTTGGTGTTAATTATTGAAGCTTCAATGTAAGCTGCTAATAGACTACCCCTTGGCAACACCTGATGCAGCACGGAACCTGTTGGTCTGTTGTGCTGCTACTGCAGCAGAGATCCACTGTGGCTCAGGCAGCGCATCCTCTTTTGTGTGAGGAGGGTCAGCTCAGAATTGAAGGACAGAGGATGCTCTCTGAGTGTTTTGTCTTTATTGTGCAGCATTGTCTTTGCTCTTGTGGGTACTTTGCTGGAGGTGGGAGACAGCTGAGGCCAGCATCTCAAGACGGACAACAAACCGCTGACTGGGTAGTTGCTGCTTCTGTTGTGCTTGAGAGGAAGTTGATGTGGAAAAGAGGTAGGGTAGGGTCTCTTTAAGTAACACGGGAGTGGGAGAATCTGAAATGGGGAAATTGATTACATTAATAAACCTGCGAGTGAAATTTTAAAAAATTAAAAGGGGAGGAGAGAGAGTCATTGTTTTCTGAGTAGTAACCCAAGAGAAGAGAGGACACGCACCAATGTTTGGTGCACAGAATGTGTGTTTGGCAGCTCTGGAGATATGTAGAGAAGAAGGGTGCTGAAAACGAAGTTGGCTTCAAGTTAGAAGAGTGGACTCCTCGGATATGTGTGTATATTGCTTGACCTTTCAGGTGATCTTTTAGTCTATCCTGCTACCAGTGATGCTAGTTTATTTAAAATACATGACCCACAAAGGGGCTAGATATGCACCATTCATGTTAAATAGTATCCTGATATGAACATTGTTGAGTGATCACTAAATTGACTGCAACTTAGATTTATTCCATTTATACATGGGTTTGTCCTAGAAATTTTAAGGTAGAATTCCTATACATACCACATTATGTAAGGTAATAAACTAACATATAAACAGATTAGTGAAATAATGCTTTTGACAGTTTCCAATCTAATTTTTAAAATTAGAAACTTAAAAGTAAAACCTCCAGTAATCCTTAAATGCTGTAACATAGCAGATTTGTGTTTTTTATGTAGTTGTAATAAGTTAACATGTTCTGCCTCTGCTTAACCTTACATAAATGTTGACACAGTTTGTCCAGATGTATAGAAACAAACTTCCCTAGCAACAACAACAACAAGCCCTGGAGTATCCATCATGCTATCACATAGTTCCAGCAGTGCTTGTGATTTTAGTCATTTTGGCTATAGTAAAGAATGTGGCTGGGAATATCTTAGTAAAGATTTCTTTCTTTCATATTTATTGCCTTGGACTTTCTTCTAGAAGCAGAATTTCTCTTTCTCAAAAGTTGTTCAGCTTTTTCTTTATGTTAACATTACAATTTTAGAAATACAGAGCCAATTTATGATGCTACCATTATACTTGTCTCCTTCTTACCACTTAGGCTTCTAGCACTGACATGGAGAAGTCTTAACTTGCTACCGTGTAATGAGGACATAGTAGCACCTGAGAGTTACTTTGCTTTGTGGCTTTAGTACTACAGTTGTTCATTTTATGTGTTTGTGTTTGTGAAGTTTTTCACTTACTGTTTATTAGAGGAATGTATTTTGCATAGCAACTTCATTATAGCTATTGTGTATTTTCCTATTAACTTTGATATTTCTTTATTTCTACCTATTTAGGAGTTTCAAATAAAGTCTGTTAGTTTTAGCATAACATGTATGTACTTATTCCTCCAAAACTGAACTATGTTTGTTTTCTTTTTATCTTTCCTTTTAAAAATAAAATTTGTATTTTCATTTTAGAAGCTTACAGATTCATTCATCCTGCTTCCTAGAGGCTTTTTATATTTTGGAGTATAACCATTTGCTCTTTTCCCCTAATTCATAATGTAAAGAAATGTGATGATTTATGCATAGTTTTATAAGCTGCGGTGATTCTTCAGTGGTCTATGAATATTTTCCCCGATTTGGTTAGTTGTATATGGTTTAGCAGAGTCTAGATTCCCTATGATTCACGTAACTAACTTCCAAGTCATTCAGATTTATTAACTCTGGAGGCTGAGGTGGGAGGATTGGCCAGCCAGAGCTACTTAACTGTGTGTGTGAGACCTTCCTCAAAACACACACACACAGACATCCAGTGTAGAGGCATGCTGGCTAGAGTGGGTATCACTCAGTTAAAGGGATGGGAAATTTGAAAATGGAGTCAAAGATTAGATAGAAAAATTTCAGAGTTTTTCCAAAAGAGGCAGTGGCTAATAGATTCCAAGAATCCAAGAAAAGTAAAATTTGTTAAAGTAGAAAGAAAAATCAGATTAATTCAGAGGAATGGGTTAGATTGACTGCTGACTACTCAGTAGTGCTAACAAATGCCAGAATTGAGAGGAGTAATGACTTCCAAATGCTGAGCAGGCACAGTCCACACATGTCTGTGTAGAATTACATGAGGAGAGACCGCTTCACTGGAAAGATTTAACAGTTCCACAACTGCTTATCTGATACCAACCTGAAAATTCATGGAAGTGAAAAATTGACGTTTTTATCAGAAATCAGTTCGGAAAGCTTATTGTATTCCTGTCAAATTGGTTAAGTAGACTAACCAATAGAATGAGAGTTAAAAATTAAAAACTTGGCTTAGCTTGATCTAACATATTTCCCAACATATATCATATAGTATTTTTGTTTATATCTGGAACAAGTCGCTGACTAATTCTGCACTACAGGGTTTGAATATTGAAACAAAAGCCAAAACAACATAAAATTAGCATTTTGCCTATAAACCTAAAACTCTTGCATTTGAAAATTAAAAATGGAAAAACAATAACATAAGACTTATAAGACCTCTTTTTGGGACAGGGTTTCTCTGTGTAACAGTCCTGGCTATCCTGGAACTCGCTTTGTAGACCAGGCTGGCCTCGAACTCACTGAGATCTGCCTGCCTCTGCCTCCCAAGTACTGGGATTAAAGGTGTACACCACCACCTTAGAACCATGGTTTGAAACTGAACATTTAGAGCTTAATAATGAATGAGAGAAGTACATATAAAAATCAAAGCTTTCCCAGGCATGTTGGGGCAGGAGGGTGACGGAGAATTTGAGAACAGCCTGGGCAATATAGTGAGTTCCAGGCCATTCTGGGCAGAGTTAGAACTAAAAAGTAAAACCAACCACGGCAAATAAAAAACCCTAATGAATTTACCTTGCAACTTATAAAAATGGTATAGCTTCAAGTATATGGCAAATGCCCCTCCCCACCCCAGGATAATCCCCAGAAAAGGGGAACCATTGTGTCCTTAGACCTTTCATTGCAAGATGCTACCTTCATTTTAAACATGAAAGTTGTATTGGACTTGAAATTCCTTTAATTCAGATGTGTTTGGAATGGTCATAGGACTTCTCTGATAAGTGATTTAACCATAAAAATAGGCAAAGAAATCCAGAGCAGAAAAGCTGGGCATGGTGGAAACAAACAAAAAACTGAAAGAAATCCAGAACAGATTTGATCAAAAGAATCCAAATAACCTTAAAATTTAAAACCTCCAGTAATTGCAATGTAGATTTATTATTACTGTAGATTTGTAATACAAATGGGGTGTGTGTATCTTAATGTATAGTTGTGGCTTGGGAGCAAAATTTGAATGATGGCATGATACATTTACTTAAAATTGCTAATGTTGAGCTGAGGGTATGGCTATGGGTAGTTACTTGCTGCACAAGTGTGAGGACCAGAGTTTGACTCCCCAGAATCCAGGAAATTGTGGGCGGTGTGTTGATTTACCTGTAATCCCATAGTATGGGAGTTGAGAACCAAAGAGTCTCAGGATAAACTGGGCCGACTAGAGTAGCTGAATAGGTGAGTTCTGAGTGAGAGACCCTGCTTCAGTATGTAAAAGGGAGAGCACTTGAGGTACGCTGGCCGCTACATGTACTCACATACATGTGAACATGTATGTTCACACATGTACATCACAATACACATGAAAAATGGTGTTATTATAATCTTAAAATTATTATGATCCAAAAGAAAAGTTTTGATAATACATTCTTGCATATGTGTAGGAGCAGTAAATTGTTCTGTTGACTATGAAAGAAACAAACTTCCTGAATCAATATTTTCTAGATCGTGTTTTAAACATTTATGTACGCCACTAAATGTTATAGATGAAATTTAATATCCAAGTGATAAAAGAATTTATCATATTCTCGCTGTTAGTGGAATTACTTTAGAGTTACCCTTAAACTTTTGGATATATTTAGCTTATGATCTTGAGGCATTAATTAGTGAAGAACTAAGGTTGGAAATTACTTTGATATATTTAGAGAGTACAAAATAACCCAGAGTAAGAGAAAGTGGAAGAAAACATTGAGAAATATTAGAAATTAACAAAAGTGAAAGATGAACAACTAAAACTGAGAAGTGATTTTTTTTTTTAAGCTCAATAACCTAAAGGGACTTATGCCAGGATTAATCAAGAAAAAACAAAACAGGCAAACCTTGGTAGTATTAAGAATTTGAAGAGGGTCATAATCTTAACAAAGACATAAAAATCATGAGCAAGCACACTGACTACATTTCTGGAAATATATAATTGACCCAAGCTTGATAAAAAGCAGATTTGGCTCTGGTGTAGGGATTTAAGTTTTTGGGCCATTTTATAGTTGAGACAACTGTATGGCTGTTGATTGTGGAAATTTAGGTAGCTAAAAAAGTCTGGAGATAGAAATTTTAGGATTCTGAGCAGTGAAAGCAAGCCAGTTTTGGAAGTTTAAAAATTATTTTTCACTTTTGCACATTATATAACCCAGGCAGGCCTCAAACTTACTATGTATTCCACCTTGGCCTAGAACACTATTCCCCCAGTTGGGATTCCCGTGCTGGGATAACAGATGTATACCACCATGCATGGAAGCTGTTAAAATCAAGGCCTATTCAGGATAATATCTGAACCAAGGGAAGGACACTTAGGATAGAAAGTGTTAGAGACAATTTGGCCTGTCCGACTGTAAATGCGTATGTGTTGGGGGCGGGGGTCAGGGAATAGGCTACAAAAAGTTAAGGAATGGGTGTTTTATTTTTCCACCTGAATGTCATTACCCAGTGACTCATATCTTAAAAATAAAAACAAAAACAAAAACAAAGCCAGTCGGTGGTGACGCACCCCTTTAATCCCAACACTCGGGAGGCAGAGGCAGGTGGATTTCTGTGAATTCAAGGCAAACCTGGTCAACAGAGTGAGTTCCAGGACAGGCTCCAAAGCTACACAGAGAAACACTGTCTCGAAAAACAAAACAAAACAAAAATCAAGAGCATATGCTTGAGTAAAATGTAGGGAAATTACCTTATTTGAGTGTGTGTTAATTTAGCTGTGCCTGCAGATATCTTGGCAGTGATAGTCTCTACATAATTTTATCTGTAATGTCTGATGCAGCATTAGTCACAGAAAGGTTTGGAACTGAAATCTTTTTTCCTAGACAGCTGATAATGATAAAGGGTTGGTAGATTTCTCAGAAAGGCAAACTTGTTGTTGATGTTTCTTAGTAAGAATGTTTACCCAAGACCACAGGGTAGTCCTAATAAAATGTGTTGCTTTAGTGAGAGACGTTACACATCAGCATTAGCTTAGGACCACTCTGTTCAGTGAACCACCAGGTTCAGTGGAGGCCACTAGCTAGCTATGTTGCTATGTAGAGCTGTGGCTGCCTTCCACACCTTAGGTGAACAAGCGATTGTATATTTTTCTCAGGTTTTAGAATTTCAAAACACTAATTTTTAAGGAAGACAATTTTGATGAGCATTTTTTATATCTGACAATACAGAAGAAAGGTATTGTTGAGTTTTCCTTAGCACTTGAGTCTGCCCATCTACATTTTAACTGTCCTTTCCACCAAGGCTGAGTGCGTGGATGAACTTGTATGGGAGAGCCA
Organism: Peromyscus attwateri; assembly: GCA_902168425.1. Classification (NCBI taxonomy): domain Eukaryota; kingdom Metazoa; phylum Chordata; class Mammalia; order Rodentia; family Cricetidae; genus Peromyscus; species Peromyscus attwateri. Next base: position 12,931 of record CABHPP010145195.1, read on the forward strand.
GTCTTTGGGTCCTTAGAAATCACATTTTTCTTGCTGTTTTAATAGAGCAACATACTTGATGCTATGCTGTTTGAGACATGCATTGCTTTCAGACCATATGTGGTGATATATTGTGCACCTTAATAAACTTGGCCTGAGGATCAGAGGACAGAGCCAGCCACTAGATTAGACACAGAGGTCAGGCAGTGGTGGCCCACACCTTTAATCTATCACTCGGGAGGCAGAGAACTGTCTGGATCTCTATGAGTTCAAGGCTACACTGGGCTACATAAGATTGATCCAGTATAGGAGAGAAACAGAGCCAGGCGGTGGTGGCACACACCTTTAATCCCAGCGCTTGAGATTTCATGCCTTTGCTTGGGAAGCACACACGCCTTTAATCCCAGGAAGTAATATGGCAGGGCAGAGAGAAGTATGTAAGGCGCAAGGAAACAGGAACTCCCTCTCTTTAGTTTAGGATTTCGTAGAGGTAAGAACTAGTGGCTGGCTGTTCTGCTTCTCTGATCTTTCAACTTTCACTCTTATTTCTGGCTCTGGGTTTTTATTAAAAGACCATCTAAGATTCGAACAACAACCATATACCAGTCTTTTTAGGGAATGTGAAATACTAGCCGGAGACATTGAACATGAGTGTAAGAGAACACAGTGTCGCTTCTAACCTGCTTTTAAAGTACTCTCCTTTTTTCCTTTTTGGGTGAGCTACAGCTAAAACCTAATATGAAAGATAATGAAGTGTGCTTTTTCCTTTAACAGGCAATAATAGTTCATAGAAGTGAAGAGTTCCTAAAGAAGGTAACAAACAAGAGAAGGAAAATGCCGAAACCAGTAAGTGTGCTTTGTTTCTCTTGACACTATTTAGTGTTTTGTGGGTTGTGAAGAATAATCATGGGGACAGTACAGTTAAGGTTAAAGTTAATGAAATTTGGGACCGAGCTGTCAAGTTCTATTCTGCTTTCATAATTAATCTCTGTGACTTTTGTTTAATCTATTTTGCTCTTGATTTCCTTTGTATAAAATAGGGATATAATTTAATTTACTCAATGAAAGAGACAAGGATTATAAAAAGAACCTAGTATACATTTAGTGCTCAATAAATGTAACTTATTATTAGGAGAAAATAGTGAGAGGTATGCAGGACCTATGCCTTTTACCTTTCTCCTAATTAGAACTTGGATGATAGCCTAGATTTGTGTACCTTGATCATTTTCTTTCTCTTGGAAGTTTGTGCTGCTCGACTAAGATCTACTCCTTTTGTTTTAGGGTAATAAAAGAGGCTATTTTCTTCAGTGTTTCTTTTGGCTATCAGTGTGTCTGTGTATGGCCCATGGTAGCCTTGAATTCATAATCCTCTTCCTTCAGTGTCTTGAGTCTTGGGATTAAGATAATATCGGTGGGGTGGAGAGATGGCTCAGAATAGTTAAGAGAACATTTTGTTATTGCAGAGGACCAGTGTTCCATTCCAACACCTATGTCAGGAGACACACAACCTCCTCTAACTAACTCTGGCCCAAGAAGATTTGATATCTCTGACTTGTATAGGAACCAAGCATTCATGTGCACAAATCCATGTACACACATACACATAATTTAAAAACAAATGAAGCTTTAAAAAACTTATAGATATGTAGCACCATGACTGGCCCAATTACATTTTTTAAGAAAAGTGTTGGTTATTAGAATTTTCTGGCATGGATATCACTGTGGAATGACTTGGTGCAAAAGAAGGTTAAAAATACGATGTGAAAATCAGAAAGAAGTAAAACTGTGTGTGCACGCACACATACTTTCAGAGGCCAGAGGAGACCATTATTAGTATCTTTCTCCATCTTTCACTGAACCTGGACCTAGGCTGGTGGCCAGCAGGTCCCAGCAATCTTCTTTCTGTCCCCATAGAACTGGGGTTGCAAGTGTGGGTGGGCACAGCCATACTCAGCTTTCTGGGGATTGAAGCTCAGCTCTTCCTTCCTGCAGGCCAGTACTCCTAAGTGCTGAGCAGTTCCTCACCCTAGAGCAAAAGTTTCTGTTTGTAAGTGACAGGATATTTCTTCAGCCGATCCTCACAAACCCAAAGCAGTTACCACAACTAATAATGAAACTAAATTATATTATTATACATAGTTACAGTTTTGAAAAATGACAAAGTTCATGTATTAGCATCAGAGTTTAAAAATGAATGTTATAGCACCAGAAACAAAATACTTCGGACTAAGGATAGAGGTGACACCGAAAGCTTAGCATGATAAAGACCTAACTGTGTGGAGAAATATACAATGTTTGGGACTTCATTATAAAGCATTCTTAATGTGTCCCTTTCCTCCACATGTGTCAGTAGATTTAATTCTGTTCTCATCATTTGAGTCCCAGCGTTCTTCTTGAGTAGGGTGGGTAAAGACTGCTAAAGAAATGGAAGCCAAACACGGAAAACTTAGAAAGTTGGATTGAAGTTCTTTCTTTTCAAGCTAAAAAAGTAAGAAAGGAATATCTGTAACTTTGCAGTTTATTTTTAGCAGGGATGTGAAACTTCATAGCTACTTTAGAAAGTATAGTTTGTCTTACAGTTAATATTGATGTTACTTATATTCAAATTTGTATATTAGTTGAAGATTAGTTCTATGTGTTGTCAGCACATGAAATATCCTTGGGGCTAGACAGGTAGCTCAGTAGTTAAGAACACATACTGCTCTTGCAGAGGAGCTGAGTTTAGTTCACAGCATCCATGCTGGACAGCTTACAATTTCCTGAAACTCCAGCTCCAGGGGATCTGCCACTCTCTTCTGGACCCTGTTGGCACCTGCACCCATACAGTGTTTATTCCAGCCCCCAGAAACACATCTTTCTTTTTGAAATGCATTTTATTCTTTGATACTTTCATACAATGTATTTTGATCATATTCACCCACCCCACTTCAATGCCTTAATTCTTTCCAGAACCACCCTACCTTCTTTTTCCCTTTCTAATTCCCTGTCCTCTTGTTCTTAATTTTTTAGTAATCCACTAAGTTCAGTTTGTGCCAGGGCCACCATTGTATCAGGGCCAACCTACCATGAGCACACCCTTAAAGAAAACAGGCCCATTTCCCAGAAGCCATTGATTGTCAATAGCTATTGTCAGTTAGGGATGGAGGCTCATGAGCCTTACCCCATGCTAGACTGTTGACATTAAAAGGTAATGATCTTTTCATCACACCTTTGTTATTTGTGTTGTTCTTGATTTTCCTTCCCATCTGCCCTCTTTGTGTCTCTTTCCCCATCCTGTCAGTCCCCTCTTCTCCTTCCTTAGCACATGTGTTCCCTATCCTACCCCCGCCTAAGGTCTCTTCTCTTATGATCTGCTTTCTAGTTTGATCTTTCTATATATCCCTCCCTCCCTCCCTCCCTCACTTCCTCACTCCCTCCCTCCCCCCCCCCCCCCCACTAAAATCTAAGTTTTGCTTTTCTGCATATGGGAGAAAACATGGTATTTGTATTTCTGAGACTGACTGACTGACTGACTTTGCCCAGTGTGACGATTTCCAGTTGCATCCATTTTCCTACAGATGTCTTGATTTTATTTTTCTTTGTGGCTACGTAAAAGGCCATTGTGTATAGCTACCACATTTTTGGAGGGTATCCATTTATTTGTTAACAGATACCTAAACTGATTCAGCTTATTGTATAGCAGCACGCATGGATGTGCAAGAGTCTCTGTGGTGTGTCAATTTAGAATCCTTCAGCTGTAGGCCCAGGAGTGGTAGAGCTGGACCATACGTTCTGTTGGTAGTGTTTGGAGGAACCTCCATACTGATTTCCACTGTGGCTTCACCAGCAATGAAAGAGATTCTTCTTTCCCCAAAGCCTTACCAGCATTTGTTGTCGTTTATTTTCTTCAGGATAGCTATTTTCACTGGAATCTCAAAGCAAATTGTTCAATTTATCATTTATTATGCAAAGTAACAGGTTTCCTTATGGCATCTTCATACATACATTTTATAATGAAGAAATATGGGATAGTGGATTAACATTAGAAGAATCAGGAGTTGTGTTCAGTTTAAATATCTTCTCTGTTGTGTAATACCCATGTGTCCTTGGTTCTCTTCGTCCATGCTGTGGGTTCCAGGGATCAAACTCAGGTCCTCAGGCTTGACAGCAGGTGTCCACCTTTGCTCATTAAGCCATCTTGATCACCCTCCAATAGTTACTTTGAATGAGGTATTCATAAGCTTTTCTTTCCTTCTGCTTTTAAGATTTCCTGTAATAAGAGTCAAGCTGTATCACTTTTAATAAAATGTTAGGGCTGGGGCGTAGATCAGTCGTGGAGCACTTGACTGTCATATGCAAGGGCCCATTTCATTTCTCAGTACTGTCCACCTACCCCAGATTTTTTAAACGTACATGTATATGCCTATAATCCCATTAGTGAGGAGGCTGATGGAGCAGGAGCATTGCAAGTAGGCCAAGCTTAAATTACATAGCAAAACTTTATCTCCAAAAAAACCAAGGGCTAGGGATGTAGCTTAGTGGTAGAGATTTGCGTAGCATGCACAAAGCCTTGGATTTGATCCCCAGTATCCTATCCCACACAAATAATATAACTCAAAGAATTTTCTCACGCTTACTGCTTTGTAAATATATTCTTTCCTAATCACTGTCCTTTTTGGTTTTATTACAGATCAATGTACGAGTAACTACAATGGATGCTGAGCTAGAATTTGCCATTCAGCCCAATACAACTGGCAAACAACTTTTTGACCAGGTATCATTTAATCCCACAAAGCATGTAACTGGGTGCATGTCTGTGTGTGGTTTATGTGTGTGTGTCTTTGGTGGGGTACACATGCTGAAGCCAGAGATCAAATTATTCTGTTTTATTGAGGCAGCATCTGTCACTGAATCTGGAGTCAGGCTAGTGGGTCAGCAAGCGACAGCAGTCCTGTTTGTACCCATCACAGTACTAGTGTTACAGGTGTGAATGGCCAAGTACAGCTTGTTAACATGGAGACTAAAGCCTGAATTCATCAGGCCCTCATACTTAAGCAGCAAGCACTGTTAACCAGTGAGCCATCTCTGATCCTAAAAGATGCAACTTTGATACCGTTGTGTACATGCAATTACTTACATCTTATATTTTCTGTGTCTTTCTTGATAATTCAACAATGTAATGCTTGGATTTTTTTTTTTTTTTGGTTTTTCGAGACAGGGTTTCTCTGTGTAGCTTTGCGCCTTTCCTGTAGCTCACTTGGTAGCCCAGGCTGGCCTCGAACTCACAGAGATCCGCCTGCCTCTGCCTCCCGAGTGCTGGGATTAAAGGCGTGCGCCACCAACGCCCAGCGCTTGGAATTTTTAATAGTATATATTCAGGTGGTTTGAAAACTGTAGGGATATTTATATATTATCATTTCTACTTTCATGGGCAAGTCTAGTGCATTTAAAAACATAGATAAAGGCATAAAAGGGGCCAGCAAAGATGCTCAGCAGGCAAAGATGCCTGCTGCCAAGCCCGATAGCCTGAGTTCAACCCCCACAACCCAGATAGTGGAAGGAGAGAACTGGTGCCTTAACATTGTCCTTTGACGTCAGCATGCATGTTGTATTTGAACTCAAGAGAAGGTTTTACCATAAAGGCATGATAAATGAATAGATATCATTAATATAATTTAGACTTTATGCAGTGTACACCTATAGTGAGACATTGTTGCCCCAGCTCTCCCTAGCTTTTAGTAACTTACATCTACTTCTCTGAGAACAGTTCTTTTTAAGATTCCACACATGGGGCTGGAGAGATGGCTCAGAGGTTAAGAGCACTGACTGCTCTTCCAGAGGTCCTGAGTTCAATTCCCAGCAACCACATGGTGGCTCACAACCATCCGTAATGAGATCTGGTGCCCTCTTCTGGCCTGCAGTCATACATGCTGTATACATAATAAATAAATAAATAAATCTTTAGGAAAAAAAAAAAGATTCCACACGTGGCTGAGAGCATGTGTATTGATCATTGTATCTACGCATTCATATTCTGAGTGTTGGTCTAGTTTATTAAAATTGCTACCTGTCATTCTTTCAGCAATTCTTTTTTTAAAGCTCTTTCTTTCTTTCTTTCTTTCTTTCTTTCTTTCTTTCTTTCTTTCTTTCTTCCTTCCTTCCTTCCTTCCTTCCTTCCTTCCTTCCTTC
>CABHPP010145195.1:19177-51287 GCA_902168425.1 Peromyscus attwateri
CTTTTAATGTGCACTGGTGTTTATTTATTTATTTTAATGTGCACTGGTGTTTATTTATTTATTTTAATGTGCACTGGTGTTTTTGCCATGGATGTCAGGTCCCCTGAAACTGGCATTATAGACAGTTGTGAGCTGCCATGTGGGTGCTGGGAATTGAACCCAGGTCTTTTGGAAGAGCAGTCAATACTCTTAACCTCTGAGCCATCTCTCCAGCCCCACTTTCAGCAATTCTTACATTACTGTTCTGTTTCTTAACTTTCTTGAGCCCGAATACCCACAAACTGAAAGCAGTACCTTGGCTGTAGTGAGGATATAGGATAGCCAGTGGAAAGGTTCAGGTAAGGCTAGGAGCACATAGGGCCCTCTCATAACTTCATATGTGTACATGTCACAGAGCCTCAGTTTTTTAAAACTAGAATTTGCTGAATCAAATAAGATTCTTAAAACAATTCCCACAATAGGCAGTTCAGAGTTAAGTGTCACATTTGTAAAACATTGTTGAGTCTTTACATATAAGTGTATATTATCTGCATAATCCTATCATGGGTTTCCAGCTTCTACAGTGTATGGATGGGTTAGGGTCTTAATTAATATTAACATGTATCCCCACAGTGCAAAAGCATGTCATTACTATTTTCCTTGTCACTTCCCTTCGAGTATGCAAGAAGATCTCTTGGGGTACAAGAAATATTGAAGTATTTGTATTTTTGTTTTTCTTCCAAAGTCTTTACAATCTGTTGTTTAGTTTACTAGCACATTTGTGAATAGCTGTCTACTGCAGTTACGCTTCTGACAGTGTTTACTTGCAAAGGTGGATGAGAACTTTCTGATGGCACGTCTAGAGAGAAGAGGAGCCACCGGGGAGCTCAGGCCTGTTTCAGAATTTCCAGGCTGAGCTCTCTGGATGGTAGTGTCTGTTGTGATAGTTACCTCCCTGTGTCCTCTGTAGTACCTTCTGAATGGTACATTCATGCCCTTTCTGTTGAGCCAACATTGAGAATGTCAGCAGGAAGGCAAAAGCAAAGGCCAGTTGCTTGGTTTCACATCTCTCGAGTTTGAATGTTTTCCGTACTTCTGTTGGGTCAGTTACTTGTGTTGTTGCTGTGAGAAAACAACCTTACAAAAGCAACTTAAGGAAGGAAAGGCTTATTGTTGCTCACGGTTTTCAGATTCAGTCCATCACATCACAGAAATGACGGCAGCTGGAACTGGAGGCAGCAGGTCGCATTGCATCCACAGTTAGGAAGCCATGAATGATGGATGCCTGATTTCAGCTCTTTGTTGTTGTTGAGTCCACATCTCTGGCCTGTGGAATGGTACTACCTTCGTGCTCACATTTAGGATGGGTCTTTCGAGTTCAATTAACCTAGTCCAGATAATCTCCTGGAGGCACAGGCAAAGGTGTGTCTCCTAGGTGATTCTAGACCCTGTCAATTTGGCAATATTGCCATCCCATTCTCTTTGTCAGAGTTCACTTAACAGTTTTCATTGTTTGGTACTGATTTGCTTTTGCGTCATCAGTGTAAGTCTTTGTATTTTGTATCCCCAACCCCAGAAGTTTCTGCTTTTTTTTTTTTTTTAAAAATTTTCTTAGCTATTTTTTTTCTTATTTTTTATTTGTATCATTTAAGTTAAATTTTTCAAGTAAGGGAAAGTAAACTGAAGAGTTTGGTTTGCTGTCTTGAAAAGAAGTCTCTTAAGATTGTCCTCTAAAAAATTAGCCAGACTGGAGAGATGGCTAAATGGTTAAGAGCACTTGTTGCTCTAACAGAAGACCCAGGTTTGATTCCCAGTACCCACATGGTTGTTCACAACCATCTGTAACTCCAGTTCCAGGAAATTGGACAGTCTCATCTGACCTTGTCAGCACACATGTGTTGGAAAGACACATGTAGGCAAAACACTCCCGTGTAAAATGAAATTATTAAATAAAAAAAAAAATTTGTTTATATTAGCCAAAAGTGCTTACTACTTAAGTGAAGTTAAATCTTTTGTAAAAGTTTTACATCTAATGTCTTCTCTTCATTCTCCTCATTTTCCTCATTTTATTTTAAGTACAAGTGGCTTTTTCAAAAAAATTCTATAATGTGGTGGTATCCTGGTGTGCATTCTAGTTCTGCCACTTTATTCTAGTCTTCAGAATGCTTATCACCCTAGATGTTCATATGCATCATGTGCAACACAGCTCTCCCCTCAAAGGGAGTGGGTTTATTTTGAGCTCTTTAGGAACACATACACAGGTTGTTGTGACTACATCCCACTGTGGAAGTGGTTCCATGGATTGCTATAGTCACAGAACCAGAAAGAAGCATAGAACATTCACCACACTGGTGGGGACGGCAGGCAGATGGCTTACAGCCAGTAGGGTAAAACTGTGCTGTTTGTTTCAGATGTTACCTGATGACATTCTTAGCTTAGGGTTAGTAGAAGCTGGTGATCTAAACTAATAGAGTCTGAAGGTGGTTTTTTTGTTTGTTTTTGCTTTTTTTTAAAAACTAGATAGTTGAAAGGATGTTAGGTCAACTAAAGAAGTGCACAGTGAATGGCAGTTACAAGGACTAAAGATAACGATAATTTGTGCATCTGTAACATTTCAACTCTTGTAGACTCTTCAACATAGTGTGGCTTTTTCTTGGGAGCTTCACACTAGTCTATCAGAAGATACAGATTTCGAGAGGAATAAAATAATGATAGCACTATTGTCCTTAAGTGCTAGGACACTTAATGTGTTAAGACACATAAAAAGATACACTGTAACCCGGTTGACATAGGGAATAGGTGACTAATTTCTGTGATAGAAGAGATTTATTTACAGAAAGAATGTTAGTTGATCTGGGACTTAAAGAATGAATTATTCAGTGGATGGTAAAAATGTAGAAGTATTCTGTGCAGAATGAAAAGCATGAGCAGTTATGTAAAATGGTGAAACTTAGGCATGGTCCTAAGAATTGTTTCAGTGAAGGTAGAATATTGAAGGCACCAGACTCTGTCACCAGAGTGATGTATGTGCTTTGCCCTCGGTACTGGTGGGACACCTGAGGTAATCAAGTAGGACTGTAGGGTTTGCACATCTGTGCTTCTGTCCTTCAGACTGTTCTTCTGTTTATTGAGGTTGGGATGCGAGCTAAGGAAATGAAGATAGAAAACACTGAGTCAGGGAAGAAGATAGAAGTGGTGTAGCAGGATTGAGAATAAAAAACCTGAGTTGATGTTTTCAGAAATACTCTGACCATTTCAAAAGGAAAAGAATGTGTTAAAGGAAAGCCCTTTCCTGTGGCACGTCTGCTTGTGTGCTTTTGTCCTTGTGATCTATAGTGTTGAGGGTCATCTGATTACAGTGTGAATGTTGAACTGAATTTGTTTATCTGTTCTGTAGGTTGTAAAAACAGTTGGTTTACGTGAGGTCTGGTTTTTTGGGCTGCAGTATGTCGACAGCAAAGGATATTCTACGTGGCTTAAACTGAATAAAAAGGTAAGATGTGTATAGTAGCATTAAATTAATTTGATGTGTTTATTATCCTGTGCTGGAAAAGCACAGGTTTTGACTAACTCCAGGCCTCTTTCTGCAGTTGTCTCTTAATCATTACTCATACCTTTTAATTCATTGAAGCACCATCAACATTACCACACACACTCTGAACTGAGCTTGTGAGAAATAGAACTTTGAAGCAGGAGTTAATGTGCTAAAACTGAGCATGCAGCTGTAAACGTCTACAGGATGAGCTCTGGCACCCAAAGCACTTTTCATTCTGCTGTGGACTGGGCTCCCAGAGCTGCAAGGCAGCTTCAGGACCGTGCACAGGAGCTTCTTCAGCACATGCATTTGTCTACAGACTTATATATAGCATGACTATCTACTTTCTTCAAAAAAGAATTTGATGTAAATGTATTTCATTTACAGTGAATTAAAAGTTTTGTTGATTACACTTGAAATTACTATTCTAGGTGACACAGCAAGATGTTAAAAAAGAAAATCCTTTACAGTTCAAGTTTAGAGCTAAATTCTTTCCTGAAGATGTGTCTGAGGAATTGATTCAAGAAATAACACAGAGACTTTTCTTCTTGCAAGTTAAAGAAGCCATCTTAAATGATGAGATATATTGCCCACCAGAAACTGCAGTTCTTTTGGCTTCGTATGCTGTCCAAGCCAAGTATGGAGATTATAATAAAGAGATTCACAAACCAGGATACCTGGCTAATGACAGACTCCTACCACAGCGGTGAGTAAAGCATGCCTTCATTTTAATATTCTCTAAAGTTACATTCCAGAAACATATGCTAAATTTCTTAAAAAGACTTTTAAGTTGCCAGTTGGCTCATAGACTATATTTTTAAAGATCACAACACAGATTTGTATGCGTTCCACTGTGTTCATGTCTGTAGGGGTGCAGCAAAAGGAGGTTATGATTTGGTCTTGAGGGAAGGATATGAATTATTGTTTTATAAACATTGGAACACAGCAGGTAGATACATAATAAACACGGTGAGAATAGTAAGTGGTGAGAGCTGTTTCTTCCAGAGAATGGAGTTTTCTGCATTTTGCAAAGACTTTAAACTAGGTTTAACATGCAGTGTAGTCCCACCTTTGTAACACTCAAAGCAACACGGGAAACACAGGACTGAAGGGTGAGGTTTGGGAACTGAATCTGATCTGTTCTTTGCTAATTACATGACCTCAGATTTGTAATCCCTAAGGATCCACCATAAACAAAAATGGTTAATCTATGGCCTAAGAGAATTCTAATCAAAGTCTTTGTGTTTATAGTATATTATAAATATGTTGCTTTTGCTGCTTAGGCATTAAGAGTAGAAAATATGAATACTTTTTGGTTCACAGTTGAATAAGAACATTGGCAGAATACAGATGAACACACAGGTTACTAGAGGAGAGGTGTGTGGCACCGACATGTGATGCAGAGTGTGCCTTCTTTCTTTTGATGGCACAGGGTTAGTGTGGAGTACAAACGGGCCGTGAGCACATTGTGTAGCCCACATTAGTTTCAGATTCAGAATTGGTGTGCCTCAGTTTCTTAAGTACTGGGATTATAGGTGTTCACCACCATGCTCAGCTTAATGTATGTTTTCTTTCTTTTTTAATAAAAAGTATTATCTACACAAAATGACAATGTTAAATTTAGTCACAAAAATAGTAGCTATGGAGAATAAGGGGATGATCAGGACTCAAGAATTCCATTTTCCTGTTTGTCCTTAATTTTCTGTTAGTAATAAGATAGCTATTTTTTTTCAATCCAGGGTATGGTTTGTTTGAAACATTTGAGTTCTTGTAAACTATATAATGCCCATCTTAAAGCATGAATTATTTAAAATAATTTAAGCTATCTAATACTTTGTTTTAGCTTTCCCTAGTAACATCTTCTATGACTTCAGTATTCATCCAAGATACCAGACACAGCCCATCACTTTGCTCTATTCCTTGTTTACATTCTCAGTTGTGTTTTTAGTTCTATGCGGCTTTAGCATGTGCATTAATTTGTGTGACAGGTATCTAGTCAGGTTCTGAAAGGACTCTCTAGACGGGAAGGAACTTGATCTTTGGATCACAGAGTCATTAACTGCATTCTTTTTCTTTCCAGTGTTTTGGAACAACACAAACTGACCAAAGAGCAGTGGGAGGAGCGGATACAGAACTGGCACGAAGAGCACAGGGGGATGCTGAGGTACTGGACCTGTTCTCTGCAGCTCTCTCCACATGAGAGCGCTCTCTCACCTCAGTTCGGATCTTCAGCTGATGGTGCTGCCGCACCTGATGACCGGAGTGGACTCCCCAGAGCCCACATGGTGGGAGAGAACCAGCTGCTGAGGGTTGCAGGGTGGATTGGGTGGTTTGTTTCTTTGTTTCTTCGACAATCCTTCCTTCCCTCCCTCCTTCCCTTCCTCCTCCTCTCCTTCCTTCCTTTTTATTTTTTATTTATTTATTTATTTATTTATTTTTAGATTTATTTATTTATTATGTGTACAGCATGTATGACTGCAGGCCAGAAGAGGGTGCCAGATCTCATTACAGATGGTTGTGAGCCACCATGTGGTTGCTGGGAATTGAACTCAGGGCCTCTGGAAGAGCAGTCAGTGCTCTTAACCTCTGAGCCATCTCTCCAGTCCCCCTTCCTTCCTTTTTAAATCAAAAATGTTATCTAAATTTAGTCACAAATAGTAGATATGGAGAATAGATAATCAGGACTCAAGAATTCTTTTTTCCTGTCTGTTCCTTAATTTTCTGTTAATAATGAGATAGCTATTTTTTCAATCCAGAGTATGATTCATTTGAAACATTTGGGTTCTTGTAAATTATATAATACCCATTTTAAAGCATAAATTATTTAAAGTAATTTAAGCTATCTAAAATGGTTTTAGCCTTCCCTAGTAACTTCTATGCCTTCAGTATTCAGCCAGGATACTGACTCTGACACAGCCTGCAAACACGCTATGGTTCACGGGTCCCTGTGCACACTCACGCATGCACACACGCACTTGCGCTCACACACACACACACACACACACACACACACACACCCCGAGTAAATAAATACATAAATGTTAAGGTTTGTGATGGTACCAGACCAGGTTATATGTCCTATCTTTTGATATGGATAAATAAGTATAAAGCATTAAATGTTAGCTCCATGTATTTTTGTGGTTTTAGTTTGATGATTAGTTGTGTCTACTTAAATGTATTACATTCAGCTGTATTTTAATAGGGAAGATTCGATGATGGAGTACCTGAAGATTGCTCAAGATCTAGAAATGTATGGTGTCAACTATTTTGAAATCAAGAATAAGAAGGGCACTGAATTGTGGCTGGGTGTTGATGCCTTGGGTCTGAATATTTACGAACATGACGACAAGTAAGTGAACGGCTGTCTAGTGAGCTGGTTGTTCTGTGATCTCAGTGGCTCTCACATTAGCTCTGCCTGGAAAAGTTGTCTTGATTGTCCTTGCTTTCTGTTCTTACCGTGAAGGGTTAGTTAGTTCCATAGTAAGTTTTAGCTATCAGTTCTATATTTCCTAGTACCTTTTAGTTTGGGAGTTCCTTCTGAGTCTGTTTATTAACTGAGAGGGTTCACCTGTGTTTGCAGTATGCTACCTTTGTCTCTTGTGAGGGAAAGCTAGTAACAAGTAAATCTCTTCCTCAGTAAGTTAAGAGAGTCCTTAATGTTGTTGTAGTTGACTAGTAGCTTGAAATAAGTTAACATACAGAATAAGTCAAGAGCAAATAAATCAATAGGTGTGTTTAAACATTTTTTATAGGAATTGTTTTGCATATTTTTAAATACCAGTTCAATAGATTATCTATATTATTCATTTTTTATTTCTGTTATTCATAATGGCTAGTGTAATACTATTTTGAATTTGATCAACTTAATTTTTTATATATATACACAATTCATGTTGTATATGATACATCATGACCTTACATTATTAATATACATATTAATACTATAATGTATATATTAAAGTAGTATTAGTTATGTGTGTATATACAATATTGATATATATTAATACTATATGTATACTATAAATGAATGATATATAATACAATGTGACTGTATCAGGCTCATAGTCCTTTTTGAGTATAAAAATTAAAGGCTGGAGAGATGGCTCAGCAATTGAGAGTATATGCTACTCTTAAAGAGAATGCGAACTTGATTCCTAACACCCCTGTCTCAAAGCTCACAACTTTCTCTAACTCCAGCTCTAGGGAGAATGGATTCATTTGGCCATCTGTAGTCATGTGCACAGATACACACATAACTAATAATAATAAAATCTTTTTTAAGTGAATAATAAGTCTATGCTAGTAATCCCTCCCGTTCCAGGTATTCTGCAGTCTACTATTAAAGCAGGTTGGGCTGATTTATCTCATTGGCCATTAGATGGCAGAATAAAATGCATATTGATTATGAGTGTTTTATGTAAATAAGTAGCTATGCTATACTACTTACTATGCATTAAAAGTAGCATAAATAGGTAGAAAATCTTGTTTGCTTATCAGGAACCTGACTAAAATGGCCTGTATATGTGTCATAGTCATTTTAGTTGTCATGAGGACAAAATGATTCCATTCTGATTTCCAGTATGTTTATGGGTAAGGTGGCAAAATGGGGGTGACAATTGCTAGGCACAGTGGCTCACATTCTGAAATCCTAGTACTTTTGGGTGTTAAGGCAGGAGGAATGTAAGTTCTAGGCCTGTCTGGTCTACATAATGAGAGCCTTGGCAGAAACAGTAGACGAACGGGGACACGGGAGGAGTAGAGGTGGGGTAGGTCTCCTCTCCGTTTGTCAGAACCGTTTTGTTCACATGTCATGAAAGTAACCTTCACGTTTCACTGAAGATTGTGAAGAGGAAGTCTTCAGTACTCAATGCTTTATGTCTGTATTCCACGGGAGAATTTATAGTTATTTTCCCCTACCGAACTGGTACTTGTAGCTTAAGACTCAACGTAATAAAAGCTAAGCAGAAGAAATTCCAGCCCGAAGAGACTCAACTCAGTCCAATACTCTGTTTACCAGATAGATTTTCCTGGGTAATTTGAAGAAAATGGCACATCTATGAAAACCTTGAATGGTTATTATTTTATGTGATTTAATTAAATTTTCCTTTCAAAGTTAGCATCAACTGTATAGTGTAATATGTTTTGAGAGTCTGGAGCTCTTAAGCCTGGTCATTCATGTAACCTGTTCCAGAGGGATCTGTGTTTTCCCACTGTTTCCTGCCTGAAATGTAAAGCAATATTCTTATATGTATTTTTTTTTTAAGGTTAACACCTAAAATTGGTTTTCCCTGGAGTGAAATCCGAAATATTTCATTTAATGATAAAAAATTTGTTATAAAGCCAATTGACAAAAAGGCACCTGTAAGTATTTTTTTGTTTATTAACTTAACATTTTCTGCTACTTTCTGTGAAGTCACTTAGAGAAGGGCACTCATCGCCCTGAGTTGTTTCTGTGGGATAGTCTTTTTCCATAGTTAAATTTTTCTCAGTGATGAAATGCTATTAAAAATACAAAATTTCCCATTTTTCTTAATAAGATGTAAAAATTTTTACTGTGATTTAATTATGATTGGTAATGGTATTGGAAGTATTAGCAGTCATTCCTAGAAATAATTTAAACAGCATTTATTGGTTGCAAGAATGTAGTAGAGGTAACCCTTTTTAAATAACTCCGTATTCTTATACTCTGAACTGTTTTTAATATTTGTGACTTATGTATTTCTATTTTGATTTTTAATAATTAGTGCCACACATACTTTAGTATTCTATCTTTGTTATCTAAAAGATAAATATTTGAAGAACATTTCTAGATTAAAACATAGCCGTGGAGAAAGACCAGTTTTGACAGTAATGGGGAAACACACCTTCTCTGGGGTGTAAGGATAGCTGTCCATAGTTTCTTTGGAGAATAAAAAAAATTCATGACATTTAGTTCATTTTAGGAACGGGTGAGGGATGAAGGGATAAGGAACCAGTTATGTAGAAGAGTGTGAGATCTCAGAGTCCCTAAGCTTTATGCACAGTGCGAGTTCTACTTCATGTTGAAATTGAGTAGTTGTGAAAGACACTATCATTCAGAAAGAGTCTTAAAATGAGACTATCTTCTATTCAGGATTTTGTTTTCTATGCTCCTCGTCTGAGAATTAATAAGCGGATTTTGGCCTTATGTATGGGAAACCATGAACTCTACATGAGAAGGAGAAAGCCTGATACTATTGAAGTACAACAGATGAAGGCCCAGGCCCGGGAGGAAAAGCACCAGAAGCAGTTGGAAAGGTACGCATGGGTACCCGTTCATTTTGAATAGCTTGGGACAGGCTATCTAAAAGTTACAGACTGCTCAGTTTCATTGGTATACTTTAATGTCAGACTTTGTGTACAGTTTTGGTGATGGGCCTGAAAGGTATCTAAAATAATTTTACCTGTTAGTCTAGAGACTTTATAGTTTTAGTATATTTATGTCATCAAAATAGAACTAGATTGAAATGAGTGTTTAGAAACACAAACTCTAAATTAAAACACATACATATATAATGTGAATAATCCCAAGAAGCTTCCTGGGGGAAATGTGATTTGGTTAGGGTGTGGGAAAGACATATTCAGAAGAGGAAGCTAGCATAAACAAATGTGTAGAGATAAGAATATTCAGGGTTTGCCTAGGGACCAGTAAATGGACCAGGTTAATCCTTTTGAGCAATATGCAAAGGAGAAGATTGTCTCCCAGTTTTATGTGGGAGATAAGAAAGGCCTAGCAACCTAGGTGTCAGTATGTGATGTGAAGAGCTGAATGCTGTTGTAGTTTGGTGTGGTCTGTAGAGGTAAGATGTGAGAAATGTATCTCAGCGATACTGTAGAATCAGTCACAAAACTGTTTTCACATAATCAAGTTAACTGTTTCTCCTATATACTTACTCCATTTTCAGTAGTAAAATAATGTTGTTCCCAGCTTGCTTATTGCCATGTTCCTTTCGACCTTTTTTTTTTTTTTGTCTCCATATCTTCTTTATTTTCATCCCTATAGAAGAGCGGATGAGACACCAATAGGGAAAAGCTAAATGAAGCCAGCACCCTTTCCTAGAAGGGACATTTATGCCAGAGCGTGACCCAAAAGGTTTGAGCATTTGGGATAGGTTACAGCCTGCAGGTCTTAAGACTTAGTTTGTTCTGAGTCCTCAATAATTAAGGATCTCAGGGCCTGCCAGGAAGAAAGGTAGCTGCCTTGAGGACCTATGGTAGTGCTGTGCATGACTGTACAGAGGCTGTGGAGCGATGCAGTAGCCTAACACATACCCTGGGGTTGTAGACAGTGTGCTGTGGTTATTTGAAAACTAGTACTGCTTCTATGAACAGCCCGAGGGGACAGCAGGCTTTTTAAGTTAAAGGTGGGTCTTAGGTCCTTCTTTTGTCCAAGGAGCCTGGTATATGCCAACTTGCCCTTAAGCCTCTTCATTTAGGTTTCCTAGAGATGTTGAAATTCCCAGCCTCTGAAGTCTCTGCCTGAATATACTTTATAGGTGTTGGCTCTTTATTCTGGGTGTTGAGGAAGTACATCATAGAGAACTTAGAACCAGAGTTGAACAGCCCTCACCTTATTTATTTACTTATTTTTCCTTTTTTCTTCTCAAATAATTTTTTTTTAAGATTTGATTTTTTTCTTATTGTATATTGACTGTTTTGTCTGCACATATGTATGTGCACCACATATGTGCCTTGTTCCTGTAGAGGTCATAAGAGGGTGTCATACCCCCTGGAATAGGAGTTACAGATGGTTGTGGCCTACCATGTGGATGCTAGGAATTGAACTTGGGTCCTCTGTAAGAACAAGTGCTCTTAACCCCTGGGCCAACTCTCTAGCCCCAGATCTTTGGTTCTTAAATGGGGTAAATACATTAATCAGCAGGAGGTTTAGTGACCCTTCAACTTCCTGTGTCAGTGTTGGTGTATCAGAAAGTCACGACCAGAAACTCCTGCCAACTTGTGACAGTTCTCCGTCAGAGTTCCACATTTCTTGGGAACAGATGGATGCCCAAGATCTGCAGGAATTTCCAAATTCAGGCTTTCATAGTAAGAAAAAATACTTTGGTAGTACAGTTTTGTAATATGCCTGAAATTCAGAATTGACACTAGGTGGCTGTTGGTACCGTTTTTGTGACTATTAAGGAAATGTTAGAGATGGAATCATTTCAGTGAAAAAATATTATCATTGAAGGTAGTGCTTTGAATATTAAGCATACGAAGTAACAGTTTAGTGCTGTCATCTTTTGGTTTTGGTCAAACATGGACTTTGACCAAGGGTAGGCTCTTGATGGATGTCTGATGGCAGGTTTTGACTGTATTAGTTCCCCAACTCCTCTCCCCACAGTGATTTTATCAGGATTGTGACCGACACAGCTAAATCTCCATGGCATTGTTTTCCTTTTACTACATTAAATACCTTCTGCCATCCTGATGGAATTGTGACAGGTGGTAACTGCTTGTCATCTTACAGTAGGCATGAATGGCTAGTACCCAGAAATTGTTTGTATTAAGTTATTTTTAATGGTTAAAAATCATTGACCTCCCAAGCTATTTGTAGTTGAAGGTACTTAAGTGTTCTCTTTAAACCTTTGTTATTTCCCGGTGGAGGGCTCCTGTTAATTCAAAGAATGAATTCCCTTGGGTTGTGGCAATGGGTACAGCAAGCCTTATTAAGATGTTACATATAATCTGTTCTGTATGCAGATGCTAGATCTCCTGAGTTTTTTCCCACCTGAGTTGGCTTTGAGACCATGCTTTGTACACTTGTTTTAAGTTTTAAAATTGTGTGTGTGTGTGTGTGTGTGTGTGTGTGTGTGAATGTGTGGAGGTCAGAAGTTGAAGGACAAGGTCTGTCAGCAAGCTCCAGGGACCCACCTTCTTCTGCCATCCCCAACTGTGGGGTGCTAACACATGCTGCCATGTAGGGCCAGTGAGTATGCAGTGCAGCATAGTGCTAGATACTGAACTGTAGGGCGGGAAGAGACTGAAAATTTGAAATGGTTAGCTTGCACTTCTTTATTTGATTTGGGATTAGTACAAATACGTATTAATTTGTTTCTACCTTTTCATTTGTAACATGTAACTTGTAATTTCTTTAAGGGCACAATTAGAGAATGAAAAGAAGAAAAGAGAAATAGCAGAAAAGGAAAAGGAGAGAATAGAGCGTGAGAAGGAAGAGCTAATGGAGCGTCTAAGGCAAATTGAAGAGCAGACAATGAAAGCCCAAAAAGGTAAGCGTTTTTTTTGAACAGTCATTTCAAGATTATTACTGTGATGTTAGATAGCAGTATTTCTATAACGATACAAAATGTTATTTATGTCATATAAGATAGTTGTATTTAATTCACAGATTAGTGTTCAGTGGAATCACATCAAAGTCTGTTTAAGACACAGTCAGTTCTGTTGTACTCTTGTTCACATTCATTTTTTAATCATACAAATGTGTATATTTTTTATCATTCATATGTAAATTCATAGTTTTTCCTTTTCGGGATTCCATAACTAAAAACATGCATTTACTATCTTCTGGCATCTGTCCAATGCATTAGTAGAGTGCTTTGGGACATTGAAGTACTGAAACATTTTTCAGTCTCCCTGTATAAACTAAGCTCCTACAAAATACGGGATTTCAGTGTATTACAGAGCCCTAAAGGTTAGAGGTGGGTTCAGTACAACACTTGATTAGTTAGTAGAGTGTTACAGAGCACTAAAGGTGGGGGTGTGGTTCAGTACAACACTTGCCTATTATGTATAAGGCTTGATATTCAGCTCCAAACACATGCAAGCTGGGCGGTGGTGGCACACGCCTTTAATCCCAGCACTCAGGTGGCAGAGCCAAGTGGATCTCTGTGAGGTCGCTGCTAGCCTGGTCTACAGAGTGAGATCCAGGACAGGCACCAAAACTACACAGAGAAACCTTGTCTTGAAAAAACAAAACAAACAAACAAAAATGCACACTCTTGTACAGACATGTTATGCTGCTTGTTTGCTTTTGACCTGTTTAGATGAAGTTCCTATTCAGCATATAGTCAGAGTGCTGAAGTACATAGAAAGGACACAGTGTTTACATTGAGTAACTTCAGGATGCACTACTTTGACAAAGCAGTAGTTGCAAGAACAGAAGAAAAAAAGTTAATTGAGCAAATTAAATTGTTCTTCCCAGGCCGCAGGATTTCAGCACATAGTATGAACTTACTCTGTTTATAATACCTTTCCCTAACAATTAGTAGAACTAGACATTCATTTTTATTGGGAACGGCAGTGTTATTTAAGGCTTAGTTTGATTCTGTGTGTCATGTTCCCATGTGGAGATGTTTTTCAGAAACAACCATTTTTCAGTGGGTGTCCAGAGGAGGTGGTCACAGAAGTGACCATCTACAGTTATTCTAATTCCAGGAGTATTGGGAATATTTTTTAGTAAAGACTGTTGTGGCTTTTGAGTGTGTGTGTGTGTGTGTGTGTGTGTGTGTGTGTGTGTGTGTGTCTGGAGGGGGGGTATGTTTTTACTCAAATTTGTAACTCAGGCTGGCCTCAAAGTTTTGATACTCCTGGCTCCCTCCTCACAAATACTAGGATAACTGACCTGTGCCACCTCACCAGATGAGTGCTTCGGGCTGGAGATCGGCCCATTCAGGGAAGCACTAGGTGTGCAAGAGTGAGGAGCTGAGTTTGGTCCCCGAACTGACATAGAAGGTTGGGCATGAAGCTGAGATCGGCAGTTCCCAGGGGTTGACTGGTCAGGCAGCCTTACCAAGTCAGTGAGACCCATGTTGTGAGAGATTATGTCTCCAAAAGGGAGGGCACAGCTTCTAGTTGACTGACTTCTGGCCTCCATGTATATCCATACCACAGACTAAATAAACACAGATTTTAAAACGAGTTTTATTCTAACTCAAGTCGCTGAATCTCGCCTCATACCTAGAATTAACTTACTTCAGTGCTGAAAGGTTGTAAGGCGCCTGTCTATAGACCACAAAGTGGAGATAGGATGTGATTCTTGAATTCCAAATTTGATGCTGTGTATTCTGCTTTGGATACCTTTTTAAAAATCTTCTAGCGACACCTGAGAGGTGGCTCTGAGGCTAGGCGACCGTGCTGTGGTGTGTGAGGTGGCTGGTTCGGATCCCGATCAGTCCGCTGGACTGATGACATCACTAACTGATGAATCGATGATTGATCAATCACCCCATTGATCAATTAATCGGAAAAAAAAAAGTTTATGGGGCTGGAGAGATGGCTCAGTGGTTAAGAGAGCACTGGCTACTCTTTCAGAGGTCCTGAGTTCAATTCCCAGCAACCACATGGTGGCCCACAACCATCTGTAATGAGATCTGGTGCCCTCTTCTGGCCTGCAGGTGTACATGCAGGCAGAACATGATATGCATAATAAATAAATTAAAAAAAAAATCTTCTAGGAGTAGATATACAACCTACATGGCAGTAAAACCGTGCGGGTGAAAGAAATACATGTATAAAACGTTGATAGAGTGATATGGTGTGTGTGTGCTAAAGACCACATGACTAGTATAAGTTGTACCTTCAAGAATGCTGGAAAGAAACTTGGATTAAGGGACGAAGGGCACATTGATGGGATGCTTTGCTTGCATGTGTGAGGCCCTCAGTTTGGTTCTTAGTACCACACACATGCCCTCCTGCATTATACTGAAGGAGAGTTAAAGAATGAAAATTTGATAGTAAAGGAAATATTGATTCATAGCACTTTTAAATTTATATAACTTTTGAGCGAGTAACTACTAAATCTTTTGATCTCGTTTATTTAGGATGTATAATAAAAGTATTAATGGTTTACATACAAAACTACTCAAAGAAGCACTGAAGAGTATAAGGGAGATAGACCATAAAGAATGTAGCGCACCTTTATCAAGACAATTGCAAGTCAGTCATCTTAAGGCAAAGGACATCCCCTGTTTGTTGTTGTTTTCAATAAAGCTTTCCCAGGTGGTCAGCAAACCTACATGATTGTCTTGTAATTTGTACTAACTTCTCATTCAAGTGCAATAAATGACCATATGTCATGACATTTAGATTACTTACATTTCATTGTCATTTTGTTTTAATTTTTATTGAAGCTGTAATTTCAAATGACTTGTTAAATAGAACAAAGAGCAAGTGTCCTAGGACGTCTTGAAGATATATTGGGTGTACCTGAAAGGTACTGTCACCAGATCTGACGTTCACTTACTGTTCTAAGAAATAACAAAGTGAGTTCAACTTCTGTAAGACAAGCTGTAGGAAGGAGTTGTGGGCTAGTGATTTCATTAATTCTGGGCATGTAATAAGCACTGGGTGCACGAAACTGGATAGATGCAGTCCCAGCTTTGATGCAGCATACACTTGATTGATGGAAGATGGAGCAATAACCTAAACAGAATCATTTTATGTAGTTTGAACTGCTGTGGAGGAGCACTCGGCATGATAATGTGATGAATATTAGATAGTACTGTTTACAATTAAGAACAAGCTTTAATTTTGTCATCAAGTTAGAATATGACCATGAGTGAGTCATTTTAGCATCTTTGTTTTCTTAGGTTCCTAAATTCTGAAGTGGAAATAATCCTTAACTTAGCATTCCAAGATTGTTTTTAGTTAGTTTTGTTTTCTGAAAACCTAAAGACTATCTCAGTGAAGTACTGATAGAGAGGTCTGTATACACCTGTTAGGAGTAAGCCTCAGTCGTTTGTTCTAGGGAGCTATATTTCTAAAATCATGTAAACTGTACAGTCTTATTCTTGTAGCTTGCCAGAACAAAATAATGAGGCATTCTTTATTACGTCACATCATTTGTCATTCCCGATGTAAATTTTGTCACTGATTTTTGAGGTCTTAGATTTAGTTTTATCTTTTTTACCCTGGTAGCTTTTTTGAGATACAACTAATATGCCATAAAATGTTTAATATGTTCAGAGTATGCAGCTACCACCCCAGTCAATTTTCGAAATCTATCGTCTCTAAGAAGAAATCCCATACCCATTAAGCAGTCAACTAAGTTCTCCCAGTAACCCCTCCCAGCCATGGACAAGTGTTAATCCATTCACCGTGTATACAGATTTGCCTTTTCTGTACACGTGATTAGTTTCTCTTACTTAGCCTGGTATTTTCAAAGTGCATTTGTATCGAAACATACATGGTCATTTCATTCTTTTTAAGTTGCTGAATGATATATTTTATTTTTCATTCATCAGTTCTTAGGCACTTGCATTGTTTCTGTTTCACTGTGTTGTGTATAACTTATGAATGTACATGTACAGATATATTTTAATGTTTTCATGTTTATGTTTTCCTATAGTTGGCCATATTGACTTACGTTTTTGAGGAACTGCCTAATTGGTTTGAAAGTGGCTTTATGTTCCTACAGCAATGTGTGAATTCTTTGCATCTTCTCCAGGATGTGTTAATGTTTATATTTAGGATTATCATCTTCCTAAATGATTACAGTGCTGTTAGGGTTTTGACTTAGACACCTCAGTGCCTGATGATGCTGAGCATCTTTCCATGTGCTTACTTGCCATTTCTTTATTTTGGGGGGAAAACGTTCAAATTTTTTCCCCACTGGGCAGTGGGATTTCTTGTTGTTCTAAGGGTTCATGTATGTCTGGGATAAAAATCTTTGTCAAGTATATGATTAGCAAATATTTTCTCCCAAGGAGATGGTAGCTTAGATGATAACAAGGGCTTGCCTGTGTTAGCATCAAGTGCTGATGTTTGACCAGAGTGTGATTTCTCCCCCTCCTTTTGTAGTTTCCTACGTGCTTTCTGTGTGTTTCCTGGTAATGTGCGCATGTGTACATTTGGGGAATTGGCAAGTATACCAAAGGAAAATAGCATGCAGATTTGATGAGGCTTTTCTCCTTGTTGGCCTCCTGGTACTTTTCCAGTCTCAAGCTCTACACCCTCATCTTTGTTCTCCTGGCCCAGTAGAGTACTAGTCCAGGCTGCTGCGTGTGGCTTCGCCCTTGTCCACTCTTGGGGAAGCAGATGCCTTTTTGTTTACAGAGTAAATACGCAGCACATGTGAAAATGGGTTCTCATTTGTCACACAAAAGGCACATGTGACATATATCCTAGGGTGTTTTGTTTAAGAGGAGGTCTTGCTTATCCCAGACTGGCCTTGAACTCCTGGAGTCAACTGATGGTTCTGCTTCAGTCTTCCAAAGTACCCAGGGCTGCAGCTGCACACTACTGTATCTGGCCAAAAAAAATTTGTGCCTGTTTACAATTACTATGTCCAAAAAATTACACTGTTCATTGAAATCTTCACTCTTTTTATGACATATAATAACTTTGTCACTGCTTAGGTGTACTATTTGTTTTTTTTTTTTTTTTTTTTTAGCCAATAATGCATAACCATAGTTCTGTGATTTCTAAAAACTGATTATTGAACTGTTACTTTTTTTCTTCTAAGATTATGTGTATTCTCCAGGAAATCAATAATGTAGTTGATAAACCATTGCCTTACAAAACAGAAAGAAAAAAATTTAATGTTTTGGGCTATATTGTATTAAGACATATAGGTTTTTCTTTTTTACTTGTTACTACAACGTTAATAGTAGGTTCTAAACTTGGTTCCTGGGTGAGAAATCATTTGACTTGCAAAATCATGTAATGCTGGGGTTCAAATATGAGTGAGAAAGAGAAGCTTCCTTAAATTTTATTGATTTGAATTTACATTACCTTTGCCTATCACCTGTCTATTAAATATCATGACCAAACACGCCCCTTTGACATGAGTAGGGACATAAGCAGTTTTTCTTTTGTGACTTTGAACCTTTGTCTTGAAAGAGTTGATATTTTAAATAAGCTCTGTCACATATACTTCATGCCACACCCCCAAGATGGAAAGTTCTAGATTTTTTTATGAACCAGATGGGGGAAAGTATGTAATATTTATCGTTCTTATCAAATCCTTTACCAGTCTTGACTCACTTATGGTCCAATTCAGTAAATATTTTAGGCATTTACACAGTCTCAATTACTCAGTTTGGCTATTGTGTGAAAGCAGTAATGTAACTTCTGAGTGAGCATGGTGGTGATGTCTCCATAAAATGTTCATAAAATAGCATTGGGTTTGATGCATGGGCCAGCGCTCATTAACCCTTAAGATTCCAGTGCACTAGTGAAAGCTGAGCATTCCCACTTAAGGTCATATGACTACCAAATCTTTCTTTGTAGGTAAGACTAGAACAATGTTCATTCTAACATTTTAAAACATAGATTTTTGTTTGTTTGTTTTTTGTTTTGTTTTTCAAGACAAGGTTTCTTTGTGTAGCTTTGGAGCCTGTCCTGGAATCACTCTGTATACCAGGCTGGCCTCAAACTCACAGAGATCCGCCTGGCTCTGCCTCCTGGGTGCTGGGATTAAAGGTGTGTGCCACCACCTCCCTGCAAAAAATAGATTGTTGTATAATCTTTTTTAAAATCCTTAAGAAAAAAATTCTGTCACAAAAAGCTATTGAGTCTACCTATGGGTTTTGTTTTTGTTTTTAAGTTGATACTACAGAAAGCTGATAGAAAATAACATTAGGGAGTATTTATGTCAAAATTTAATTTGTAATCCAAACTTAATAGGAGTTTTGTTATAATTTTTTTTTCCTATGGCAAACAAAAATTTGGCGTACTACCAAACTACCAATTTTGAAGTATATGGTTTAAGGATATGAAGAATTACCTTTAACCCTTTTCAGTCTGCAAAGCTAAACCTCTACCTGTTAAGCAGTAGCTCCCCAGTCCCCTCTAACCATAGCATTCAGCATATACCCTTCTCTGTCTGTGTCTGGCTGTCAGTGAGTGGAATCATGGAGTGTTTGTCTTTTTGTGACTGGCTTATTGCACTCAGTGTAATACCTGCCAGACTCATCCATATTGGAATATATTTCAGAATTTCCTACCTTTGAAACTGAGCATGTGTTGATGGACATGCACACCAGAGTCATTTTTCTCTCTAATCTCAAAATCTCCCAAATCTCTAAGTGAGATTACTTATGCTGGTTCTGATCAGGCCCAAGAAAATTAAGAAGTCAATCTTGTCATCACAGTTTGCTTTTATATCTCTCTAAAGGACACAGCAAGGGAGACTTAGTCTCCTTGGACACTACATTCTCTTCTATCACAGAATTCTTAGGAAGACTTGCCAAAATAATGCTTAAATTTAATGTTTTAAAGTCATCTAGGTTTTTTAAAAATGGTTTTGTGTTAGTAATATTTTCTTACTCAGTTTACTGAGATAAGAAAATTGTGCTTGGTACATGCACAGATTACAATGCTTGTCAGCCACTTCATTATGTCTTAAGGGGGGTATTCTCTCTCTGTCTCTCCCCCTCTCTCCCTCTCCTTCTCCTTCCCTCCCCTAAAGTAATTCATAAGTCACATAAGAGCTTTTATGTCAAATTGCTTTTTAAACTTAGTATCTACAATTAGCCTCTCAAGATTGCTAATGACTTATTAAAAAAATAAAGATTTCGATATCCCTAAATCTAAAATGTTTTGAACTTAAATAATAATGTCACAAGTGACAACGGCACACTTGACTTCATGTGGCAGGTCTCAATCAGCCTAGGCACTCTGAAGGTACTGCATCAGGTTACCTTGAGGTCCTGCACATGAGATGCATCTGAAACAAGGGATTTCATGTTAGATTGAGTCTTAGCGCTACATTCTTTCACTGTGTACAGTGAACATTGAAAATCCCCACAAACAATCCAAAACACTTTGGATCCCCATGCATTTTCGATAAGGGTTACCCTACCCAGATTAGTTTTTGTAAGACTTACTGTTTTGTCCTGATGCTAAGGGTTGAACCTAAGGCATCTTGTGTGCTAGACAAGACTTGTACCACTGAGCTATATAGCCCTAGCCCTGTAGGTCTTCAAACGCATTTATGTAGACATCTCTAAATATGGTACTAACTGAGATAACTGAGTGTCAGTCTTTACTTTTGGGCAGCACTAAGGGTTGCACCTTGGGCCTTGTCCATCTAGGCAGGTGCCTCCTGCTGAGTTATTCCACCCAGGCCCCAGCGTTTCAATTCCCCAGATCAAAACTTACAGTTACAGATACTTAAAAAATTCAGTATGTGCTTCTACACAGCTTGAACTGTAAGGGACTTTCAGTGTCCTTGCAGCTTTGAAATACATAATTTGTAATTTTTACTACTATTTATAAGGTTAAAATTGAAGTGTTTGTGTATTTAGACACATGCTGATCTTTAGAAACTACAGATTTTGGCATCTTGCTGTCATGAGGATGATTGAAATTAACCCATGTCTGTGGGCCGGGTGAAACCTTTGACAGAACTAGAAGAACAGACTCGGAAAGCTCTGGAACTGGAGCAGGAGCGCCAACGAGCAAAAGAGGAGGCAGAGCGGCTAGATAAGGAGCGACGGGCTGCGGAGGAGGCCAAGTCCGCCATAGCCAAGCAAGCTGCTGACCAGATGAAGAACCAGGAGCAGCTGGTAAGGCCCTGTGTGTTCTCAGAAAAGTAAAACTTTACTAAGTATGTGGCGTGACAACCACCCAAATGTATGACACCTTCTAAAAAGCAGGCTGATAGTAACAAATGACAGAAACTGAACATTTTTCTGCCTGAAGAAATTAAAAAACCAAACGTAAAGCCAAACAGGATAAGCAGGTCCATGTGTTTTTTATCATGTATTTCCTTTTTTAAAATTGAAAATAATTTTCTTTCACATATGGTTATGTTTCCTTTTAAGTGGAGCTAGTGGCCAACAAAAGGATTTTCATTCACTCAGACCACTGGTTCTCAACCTTTTTAATGCTGTGACCCTTTAATATAGTTCCTCAGGTTGTGGTGACCTACAACCATAAAATTATTTTTTTGCTATAACTATGATTTTGCTAGTGTTATGAATCATTATGTAAATATGTATGTTTTCTGATGGTCTTAGGTGACCCCTGTGAAAGGGTCGTTCAACTCTCCAAAAGGGGTCATGACTCAGAGGTTGAGAACCACTGACTTTAGCTTTGGCCTGGCTCCCAGTAGGACATGTGGCATCTTGTGCTTTAGATGAATTGACATAGCATATTTGATTTCTGGGCGACATCTGTAAGCTACGATTGGTTGGAGTTTTTTTTACTTAATGTACTTCCAAATAATGAGAGTATGTGTGACACAGAGAAGATTCTAAATACTTATTAATTCAAGTGTTTATTTACTGCATGTCTTTGAATCTTGTTTGTGTGTAGACAAAGTCTTGCTACTAACCCAGGCTGGCTTTGAACTCTTGACCATCTCCTCCTGCTTCCTAAGTACCAAGAGAGCATGGATTCCAGGTGTGGGATGCCACACCTGTCCTTTCCTTTTTGAGCCTCTCAGTTTTTTTTTTCTCTTTGAAAATAGGACTGATGAGGAATCGGATGAGGTTGATGACAAAGTACCTTTCCAGTTACAGAACACTGTGTCATTTTGTTTGTTTAATGGTAAACTTCTCAAGCAAGCTCTTACACATTGTAAGCTCTTCCTACCGAAACATAAGTAACTGCTCGTCTGTAGAAAAAAACTTGACCCTGTATTATCTCATTATCTCAAGTACCTATTCAAACGAACTAGTTAAAATCATCAGGAAATACTGCCTTTTTAAAAATGAAGACCAAGAGAAACTTAAAACAGCCCAACCATGTACCTGAAAAAATTTTGACTGAACATGAGGGGATATTAAAAATATTATTGTCTCTAGTATTCATAATATATAAATATTTTAATTTTAGGCAGCAGAACTTGCCGAATTCACTGCCAAGATTGCACTTTTAGAGGAAGCCAAGAAGAAAAAGGAAGAGGAAGCTACTGAGTGGCAACACAAAGTAATGCTTGTTTTGTTGTGTGCTAGCGTCTACTGACTGGCTGCTCTGTTAGTGAGCCAGCAGTAGGCTTGCCTGCTTCCTACAGGTGATGTGAGATTGGTGTGTGCTCAGCCCCTGGGACTGTGTAAGGGGTGGCCACCTGGGGGAACCAGACAGGTGTCTGAGAAAGTAAGAAGCTCTTAAGTTGGGTCTTGAAATTAGTTTTAAGATTGGAAATGATTAAAGGCTGAAGCGCGTTGTTGACTGTTCCAGACAGAAAAGAATTGAGTAGAGGAAGTAGGAATAGCCAACAGTCAAGTGTGACTTCAAAAAAGAAGATGCAGGTATCAGTTGGATAATAGAAAACTGAGTTATAGGGGCTTTAAACAAATGTCTACTGATGCAAATTGGTGGATGTGTGTGTAGATAAACAGGTTCTGAAGATTTGAGAACACAACACAGTCAAGTATGATTTTATAAAAACAAAATCAAACAAAAAAAGAACCCAAACCTTACCATTGTGAAGTATGGATTGGGATATCGGGTGCTAAGTGCCCAAAGGATGTGGTAGTGAAAATGACAAGAATGGAAAGAATTCAGCATTCCCTGGTAACTGAAACAGACCTAACAACCAGTTAAAACAGACCTAACAACCAGTTAAAACAGACCTAACAACCAGTTACAGGAGGTAGCTTGAATTAGGGGTTGTGGTTTTGCTATGAAGTAAGATTGTTTTATTAGCATGCTTTAATTCTACGTGGACATTATGGCGTTTTCATACATGTGTATACTATAGTCTGACCATATTCCCCTAGTTACTCTCTAGTCCGCTGCCACTCCCATGATACCCTTGCTCTTCCCACTTAGCATCTCCCCTTTTGCTTTCCTGGATTAGTTTCTTTTTAATGGACCAGTGAGTTTGTTAGGGTTACAGAGCTTGGGTAAAATCTTATTTACAGGAAAGTGGTCAGCTTGTCAGTGGGTACACCACGGAGGTCAGCAACCATTAACTCCCTGCTCCTTAGGGAGGGGTGGGTCTCCTGAGCTCCTTTCCCCAGCAACCTTCAACTGCTTATAAATCTTAAGGGAGCAGTGGATACTGTTAAGATTTCTAATGAGAATTCACAAGTGCAAAAACCAAGCTTGTAATTGGAAGGGTGGTACAGAAAAGATAATGAGTTTAATTTAATAACATCAACTTTAAGTGCAGTTTTAAATTTTTTTAAGTAATGTGATATATATTTTTTATTTTAAGTGCATTGGTGTTTTTCCTGTGTGTATGTCTATGTGAGAATCCCCTGGAACTGGAGTTACAGACAGTTGTGAGCTGCCATGTGGGTGCTGGAGATTGAACCCAGGTCCTCTAGAAGAGCAGTCAGTGCTCTTAACCACTAAGCCATCTCTCCAGCCCCTCCTTTTTGTGCAGTTATAATTTTATGCCCATGGAAGGTACATGCAATCTGTGATGGTTTTTCTACAATCAAATACACTTACTGTAGAAAATGTTTTTTTTTTTTTCCTGCTCTTAAATTTCTTTGAGGTGGTTCGATTTTTATTGGAGCTCTTTTGACACACTACATGTGTACATATGCAAAAATATAAAATACATATAAATAATTAAAAGGGTAAAATGGTTGATCTCAGTTATACTGCTTTTGTCATTTTATAGAATTTTATAGACCCTCTTTAGAGAGAGATTTATGAACTTTAGAGTCATACAAACTTAAAATGTATTACAACTGCAAGTCCTGTGAACAGTTTAAAAGCACACAAATCAACAAAAGTTAATTTAAAAATAAAATGACAGTCCTACAAACTAGGACATTATTTTAAAACATTAGCATATATCCTCTCCTATTTCCTATGTTGATGTATACAGTTATATATGTTTGAAATGAAATCTTCGTTTATATAATTCCATTTTATTGAATTTTATCTCATCTAATGTTAGATTATATTTAGATTCCAAAACTTAACCAATAAGTTTGGTAGTTTGTAGGTGGTTTGCTGTGCCATGTGGAAAGCAGGAGTTTAGATCCTGTTTGTTTAAATCCTAACTGTACAGGATAGTTCCTCTGCTCATACTGATTTGCTGAAGGGACTTGTAGACTGCCCTTCCTTAGGTGTTTGTCTAATTGCTTCCTCATTCACTCCGTCTTATATCACGAGTAGTTCCTGTAAACTGAAATGTCATTCTTAAAGCTTTGTTTGTTTGTTTTGTTTTTCAAGACAGGGTTTCTCTATGTGGTTTTGGTGCCTGTCCTGGATCTCGCGCTATAGACCAGGCTGGCCTCGAACTTGCAGAGATCCGCCTAGCTCTGCCTCCCAGATGCTGGGATTAAAGGCGTGCGCCACAGCCGCCCGGCTGATTGTTATGGAAGACCTCCATAGTTTAGGAGCCCTGTGAGAGTAAAATAGAGTACTCCTAATAGGACATAGGACAAGACTGCAAAGTGAGACTTTTCTAGGCAATCCAGGAAGTACTGTCCCCCAAATCATCAGTGATTTAGATATTTCATGTTGTATCATGTGAGATGACTTATCTAGTTAAGTGAGTGATTTGATGGACCATTGTATTAGAGTAATGACAGTCTGCTTCCTCCATTAACGGTTTTATTTTTCTGCTTGTGCTCCAGATATAATCTATTAAGTATGTCATTTCTCATCATTGTACAGATTTGTTTCCCACCAAGCATTTGCACAGCGGTTACAGCAACAAAGAATAAACTTGTATTAATATTTTTAATCAGGAGATATTTGTAAAATTTTTATGTCTCCTACCTACTGGAATCCTTTGAAAATGGAGCTTTTTATTAAAAGGACTTAATATTACTACTCTGAAATGTAGTTTTTGTAACAAGACAGAATGAATAGTTTTTATTCCCAGTTTCACAAACTTGTTTTCAATGTTCAGGCTTTTGCAGCTCAGGAAGACTTGGAAAAGACCAAAGAAGAGTTAAAAACGGTGATGTCTGCGCCCCCTCCCCCTCCCCCTCCACCAGTCGTTCCTCCCACAGAAAACGAGCATGACGAGCATGATGAGAACAGTGCCGAGGCCAGTGCAGAGTTGTCCAGCGAGGGGGTGATGAACCACCGGAGCGAGGAGGAGCGGGTGACGGAGACCCAGAAGAACGAACGTGTGAAGAAGCAGCTCCAGGTACTGATGCAGCCATGTGTGCACTTAGACCCTTGCAGTCTCCATCGAAATCAGTTTCATAAATGTTCGACTCCTGATACGATGGGCCAGCCTTGTGACTGGCTTGTATTTGTCCTGAAGTGATATTCCTCTTTCCTTCCGTTATGCAACCTGTTAGCAAGGGGCTTTGCTAGCTGGTGAGTTTCCAGTTACAGATTGGCTCATTTTCGAAGGAAGAAAGTATTCTAGTACTGTGTAAATGAAGTTAGTCTTTAAAACAATGATGCAATACTTGATACTTCATCCTTTTTCTAAAATACTGTCATCAGAATTATTCATACTTTAAAACTAAAAGATCAGTTTATTTAAATGTGCATTATTAGGTCAATAGGAAATTTCAGCATTATTCAACAGTTTAAAAACTAACTTCTCTAATTTTTTCAGTTGGTGAAATCTTAATAAAGAAGTGATAATTGCAATAACTGTATTAAGATTTCTAGAGAAAAATGTCCCTTTTATATCTTATATTAACTTTTCTTTAAAATGACTGCCTTGAACTTGATCAGTTATTTCATGTATTGGATTACGAAAATTAAAGCAGGGCCAGGCGGTGGTGGCGGCGCACGCCTTTGATCCCAGCACTTGGGAGGCAGAGGCAGGCGGATCTCTGAGAGATCGAGGCCATACTGGTCTACAGAGTGAGTTCCAGGACAGGCGCAAAGCTACACAGAGAAACCCTGACTCAAAAAATGAAAAAAAAAACCAAAAGTCAAAGCAGTTCAGAATATATAAAATATGGCTGATGACGAAAGAAAAGAAAGCCTTGGGCATTCCTCCCTATCAGTTACTAAAAAGAAGCTTATGGGGCTGGAGAGACAGCTCCGTGGTTAAGAGAACAGCTTGACTGCTCTTCCAGAGGACCTGGGACCAAGCACCCACATGGCAGCTCACAACTGTCTATAACTCCAGTTCCAGGGGATCCAGCACCCTCACACAGACATAAACATGCAGTCAAAATGCCAATGCATATGAAATTTAAAAAAAAAAAAAGATGAAGCTTGTATACCATCCAGAAAACTACTCCACAGTGGAAAGATTAATCATATAGTAAAGAATCAGATTTGTTGTCCATGTGTTTTTGCATCTTTAAACTATTTTTATAATTTTTTAAACTTTAATAGTAATACTTTTTTTTTTTTTTTTAATGCAGGCATTAAGTTCAGAGTTAGCCCAAGCCAGAGATGAAACCAAGAAAACACAGAATGATGTTCTTCATGCTGAGAATGTCAAAGCAGGCCGTGATAAGTACAAGACTCTCCAACAGATTCGACAAGGCAATACAAAGCAGCGCATCGATGAGTTTGAAGCAATGTGAGAGCTGTTCTTGTGATACATGTCCTTCATAAGCTGAACCACCACCAGAGAAAAGCAGGCCTTTGCAGATGCGATGGAATGCATCCCACCTTGCCAAAGCACTCATACCAGTTGACTGTGCTCACTAGCAGGATTCTGAGGGGCGCTCTTCAGCATTAAGGCAGTGTGCTGTCATGTTTGGTCATTTTTCTTTTGGCCAGGGAATGGATAATGCTATTCTGTCACCTCTTTGTACATGTTTCTTTTTTTTTTGTTTCTGTTTCATTTTTTTTTCAGTTGAATATTAACACTAATGACATTGTCTGATAAATGTGTATGTGTGCTTTGAGCACTGTGTACATCTTAGGATAATAGTGGACATTTCAATGCATGTTTAGTTAATGAACTCATTTTTATTTGCCCTTTCCATGTTTGGCCTACATACATTTCCATGTTCACACTCATGTTTTTTCAGTATGGCCTTCTCATGCCCTGTCATGACAGAGCCATAATTCTGATGTCATACAGATCACTTACTGGAAGTATTTAAAATGAGGTGTTGGGGTAAACAGACCCAGGTAGATGAGACAGCGGCCATTGTGTAGGAGACTGCATCACGAGGCGATGAGAACGTTGAACAGCACGGTATGCAGAGGTGGTTAATTATTGTAGAAATCCCTTCATCACATTATTGGGCGTTGGCTTTCCATTTACTCAAGTACAGTTGTCATGCCAGCTCGAGTGATTGGTGGATCATGTCCTGTAATCCTTGGGTGGCTTTACTTGTCTGCCACCTCAGAGATGGACCCAGCAGGCAGCACTCCTAGGAGAATTATTGATGAAACACTGCCTGCAAGTAAGTGGTCTCTGAAAAAAATTCAAGGTTTGTTCTTAGGTTGATTTAGAAACACATGTCTCATAGAAGATACTGTTGATGATAACTGATTTTAATTGTTAAAAAACAAACAAACCTGGGCCTTTCTGCAAGGGCAGCAGATGATAGCATCAGTTCCAAGAAAGTAATACTACCTCACTCTATACCTGTGGTGACTGTTCACACACTGTGTGTGTACGCTGCGTGTCTGTCATCCGTAGACAGTCTCAATCATGTCCTTCATTGAATATACTTGGAGATTCCAGTGCTAATGTTTTAACTGCCTTTTTGTTGACTCGTGGGGCTCTGATGTGTGTTCAGATTGTATGTTCTCACTGGTATGCTGTTTCCTGAGGGGTGTTCTGTGTCTGCGGAAGTGGAGTGGCCCTTTATGAGAAAGACCTCACCTTTGCAGCATGGGAAGGATTCTCATCCTTTATTCTTGGTGGGATAGGTACATCATTTTAGCATATTTGGTTTCTAAATCACTGCTTATTTTATTTGCAGTCTCTAAAAATAAATCTATTTCAATTATGTCTTATTGAAGTCTTTCCAGCTAGAAAGATGCTCTTATATTCTTAGATCATGAAGCACCTGAGTTTGAAGATACAGAAAGCCTTGTTTTCTCTGTGTGGTTCAGCTACGTTCCATTTGGTATTATGCACTCAAACTTACATTTATCTATTACAATTGCCATTTTATTAAGCAGTTTTCGTGCACAGTAGATTCAACTTGTGTCTGATTTTGCTGACTTTAAAAGGAATAATTTGGGCAGATATTATGAAAAGGAAAGGCCTTGCTTAATATATTTTTTGGACTTTGTAGGACAAAAGACAACTGGTTAACCTTGAAGTGACTGTTGTACAGTGGTTGTGCACATGCTCAACATCATTTTTGAGGGAATGTTTCTGCTTTCCATACATGAGAGGGAGAGGTGGTAGGCCTTACTGCTCTACTTTGAAACAGTGAGCATTCACTTTCCCAAAGCGCTAGAGCAATAGTCCTTATTGCTAGAAGAATTGACTGCCTATGGATTTTCCCCTATCTGCATTGTGTACGTTATCATTGTTGCACCAGTTGTTACAGTGTTGAGAGGCTGGCTACCAGTTATATTTGCTGTTAATAGTCTATTTGTAGATTAGTATTAAAATGGGTTTAATCCATTTTTAAAGCTGTATGGATTTTTCTAAAGGAACAGCCATTTGCAA
The DNA here is from genome assembly GCA_902168425.1 of Peromyscus attwateri. Taxonomy (NCBI): domain Eukaryota; kingdom Metazoa; phylum Chordata; class Mammalia; order Rodentia; family Cricetidae; genus Peromyscus; species Peromyscus attwateri. The sequence continues at coordinate 48,094 of CABHPP010145195.1, forward strand.
TATGGGTTTTCATAGAGATTAAACCAATTATAACGTTTATCATTAGCAGTTGAGAGCACATGTTCATATAGCAATGTAAAAACACACTAATGAGTATTTGGTAATTTCCCATTAGCATAATTTCATGTTGTACAAGTAAATTACAATTACATCTCTAATTTTGGATAATATTCATTGGTTAACAATAAAGTGACAAAAGCTCATGCCTTTGAGGTCCACTGTTGTTATTTAACATGGTTTTCTCATGTATTTCTTGAAATTATAATTTGAGCTATGAACTATCTGATCTTAGGAAAAAAAGTTTGAATCCTCCTAGACTTCTCTTTTATCCCCCTTTTACATTGTAGAGGTCACGGTGACTTTTAGACTCGTGACATCTGAAGGTGATTTGGGATTTCCAGGCTTTGCTTTGTTCACACTGTCTATTTTCTCTTTCCCGAGGAAGATAGAGCTTCACTCTTGATGATTCCTCTCACTGTTAAAATTGTGGTATTCTTTGCATTCTATGCTAAGTACCATTAGTCTTCCTAAAACTGTATCACAGCAGTCCACCGTGAACGTAGATTGCCTTTTAGATAGTCTCTCACTAATACTTAGTGAATATTCTTAAATAAAAGGAACAGCTCTCCTCTGAACCTTTTAAAAGCCAAGAATTGTTACTTTTTCTGTCTTTAAGAGTAGGTAGTCATTTCTCTGATCTTGAAAAGCAAAGACATTTTTATAGAATGTTCTACTTTTTATCTAGAGAGGTTTTTTTTTAAACTAGAATTACTGCTTTTAAACTTAACATTCTATTTCTTTATTATGTATAGAAAAACAGCTTGGCATTAGTGTTGTGGTTTGGAGTAATTCCCATTTTTTTTTTCTAATTTTCATCACCTTATAGATTTGGAATGTTTTAAGAAACAAAAGGATAAACATTTAATCCACAAGTTAATGTGTCCAATAAAAATTCATCTTTTTTTGAAAGTTAAAACTTGAACTAAAATATAAGTGATTATTAAATTTGAGTTAATTTACTGACCAGTGAGGCAAATGTGGCCTGTCACATAGAGTGATGCTCTCCTCATACATCTTGGAAGTTGAGTGGACTCTGTATATTTTGGTTACATCATAAAAATGTCCAAAAGCTAGGTGTGGTGATCCACACCTGTGATCTCAGAATTCCAGAGGTGGAGGCAGGGAATCAAGAGTTCAAAGTCATCCTTGGGTACACCATGAGTTCAAAGCGAGCCTAGGCTAAATGCCACCCTGTGTACTCCCCATGCCAAATAATCAGATCATCAGTGCACTCCTGTTTCTACACCATAAATAAGCCGAAACATGGCATGTTTGGGTTTTCAACCTTGGCTTTTCAGATAAATACTTTCAGCTCCTATTTTCCTTAGACTTATCTCTTAGTAATGAGGCCATCTTTCAGGAATTTAAGAACTGCCATTTCCTGATGGAAAGGGCTGTGGCTCCTGTCTTGTCTGCTCTTTGACCCCTTCAGCTCTGCAAATCAAGTATTCTGACTCAGGCTTGTATACACTCCCTTAAGCATGACATTTTCCTTGTTACATGCATCACCCAAGGGCTGAAGTATTTCCTTCATGCTTATATACACACTGCCTTAAGCACTGAAGTGTTAACTTTATCTCCTATAGAACTTTAAGGTAAAGCCTGTGACTAGGAAAGCCCCGCTTAGGTCACCTTCGTGTCTGTCTGGGTGCTCCTGAGCACTCGTGGTTCCACATTTTTATTTAGTAACCTTCATTTAACCAAAACTGTTTATTAATTGCCTGCCATATTTGGGGACTTGAAGCAAGATAAGAATGACTATGGCCCTTCAAATACAAGACTTGAAATATTAATTTTCCTTAATTCTTACATCAGTTTGCATTTCTCAGTTACAGTATCAGTTTACTTTGAAAATGTCAGTGCCATATTGTTGCTTTGTGCTATTTTTTATGTCTCGATTTCCTCCATGCTTACCAGCTAACCTGGTTACTCCCATCTTTGAAGTTTATTCCCCTGTCCTAATTGTTCATTTTTACTTAATTTGAAATTTGGGGTTTTATGCTTGTCATGTCATTGGTTCCTAAAAAACTAGTGGAACTGGCTTTTGCTTTGTGTCTTATGCCTAGTAGCAAGCATGCTGTTAGGATTTGGGGACGTTCAGGTGACTTGGAAGCTTTTCTGATTAGATGTGGATTGTGACATTCTTCTCACACTGTTACAATATGTATAACGCTTTCATTTTCTCAGTGTGTGTATTCTCTTAGATGTAGAAACATGCATTTCTTAAGATCCTAAGAGTATCTTCCTCCTCCCATTCCTTTTATTCATACTAAAAACCTATGAAACTCAAGTGTAGCATTTGAATCTTCTATACCATCATTCCGTTTATATAGTCTTTTAAGTTCTGAATGCATTAGCTAAAAGATGAGAGTTGTACAATGATGAGAACGAGACATAAGGAAGGTCAGTAGCAGGACAGTGAGCAGCCAGGATAACGAGTAATGGGTGTGGTGTTACCCACAACAGTGTAGTTCCCAGGGAAGCTTGTTCTCTGATACATTACAGTGTCCATTTCATGGGTCAAGCTTTAAAAGTTGGTTAATAAAGATACCCTAGAGATGAAGCTCCTGATTTTAAGTCTGTAACTATAAGAAGATTCACTTTATACTCAGTCAAGTAGCATAGTCAGGTATGTGCATTAAGTGGGAGTTTGATGGAGTTAGAGATATTGGTTGAATATTTATGGGTTTGTTTTGTGATAAACTTTGTGTAAGAGGAGCTTGTTATTTTAATCACTTCAAGGGTACAGCATGGTAGCCCCACATTGTCATTGTTGTGGACCGTCACCAGCATCCATCTCCAGAGCATCTTCATCTACACTGAAGCAGTACTCGTTGAAGGACAGCTCTCTTCCTGGTCCCTGGTGGAAGCTGTACCCATTGAAAGACAGTTCTCTACCTGGTCCATGGTGGAAGCTGTACCCATTGAAGGATAGCTCTCTTCTGGTCCATGGTGGAAACTGTACCCATTGAAAGACAGTTCTCTACCTGGTCCATGGTGGAAGCTGTACCCATTGAAGGATAGCTCTCTTCTGGTCCATGGTGGAAACTACCCGTTGAAGGACAGCTCTCTTCCTGGTCCATGGTAGAAACTGTACCTGTTGAAGGACAGCTCTCTTCCTGGTCATGGTGGAA